>JAJPUD010000106.1:921007-1002925 GCA_023553655.1 Myrmecobius fasciatus
AAAAAAAAAAAAAAAAAAAAAAAAAAAAAAAAAAAAAAAAAAAGCTTTAGAGTTGGAAGGGCATTAAAGGCTATTTTGTTTAAAAACATGAGGAAACTCACAACCAAGAGAGGCTAACCGTCTCACCCAAGACTTTATACTTTATAAGCACCAGAACCAGAAATGGAACCCAAGAGCTTTAATCCCAATATACATTTTGCCCCTCAGAGCACGTATCCTTCCTCATTCAGGTTGTGTTGTCCAGCAGTCCCACGACTATGATGATTAGTGAAGATCCTGATCAATGACATGATACTAAAAGCAGATACAGAACTTTTGTTCATTGTGCAGAACAAGGAAATTACATGACAAAGATCTCTTTTCTGAGGTAGGAAACAACACTATTACCCAGGAGTGAACTATTTGAATGAAAGAGATTCTCTAGTCTCAATCTTCTTTATGGTTTTTATTCACTTTGTCCTAGTTACTGCTAATTCATCAGCAGCAGCAGGACTCCATAAAAGTCCACTTTTACTAGCGAACTAATTCACCTGACAGAGATTTGATATTTAACTACTGTGCACCAGCTCTATTTTCCATTTGCTCTTTTTTCAGAACTTACTCTTTCCCCACAATTAGAATGATTTTGATACTTTCTAAAGAAGGGAGGAATAAAAAAGACATTCACAAAATTCTACTATGGGGAAAGAATTTCTTCACTGTCTTTCTCAAAATGCCATATTTATTGGTTTTTGCTAGTTAAATATAGCTATGTTGGATAAAAGCTCTTGAAAATATCAAGGAGAGACTTTTTTTTGCAATAGGATATGATATGGTAATTTTCCAGTTTCTAAAAGCTTATAAATGCAAAGGATTTATACTGATACAAAAGAACTGCCATATTTAAGGTAGAGTAGCAGGAGTTTTGTTCTAGAACACAGATAGTTTGAGGGTGCTGACAACTCCTGAGGTTCTTTAGGAAGTAATAACCTTGTTGTTGATTAATCAAGAAGCTATAAATGGTCATGCTCCTCTTCTCACACCCCTAGAACATCCCTTGCGAATTTAAGGTATATCTCGTTTACACTGCTTTCCAGCAATATTGTTAGTTACTACTCTCCAAATTAACTAGTCAGTTCATAGAGTTCCAACAGATGTTACCAGACAGGATTTATTTTATAAACTTTTTTTATTATAAACTTAGTAATTATCTACAAAAACAAACAATCTAAAAGAATATCTAAAATAGAAGTGATATCTTCTCTTAAACCCTTGGCTTCAAACAAGACAGAACCAACCAAGTACAGAAAATGCTCTTATTTTGGGGGCCCTTCTTGAGTTAGTCATTTTTCAATCATGTCCAACTTTTTATAAGGCCAGTTGGGATTTTCTTGGCAAAGATCCTGGAGTAGTTTGCTATTTACTTGTCCAGTTTATTTTTACAGATGAGGAAACTGAGGCAAGCAGGGCTAAGTGACTTGTCCAGAGCCACACAGAGTAATTATAAACTACCCTAATAATCTATTTTCCCTCTTTGCTTTCTTTCTCTTTTCTTTCCCTTTTCCTTCTCTTCCTTTCCTTTTTTCTCCTTCCCTTCCCCCTTTCCTCCTTTCTCTCTCCTATCCATGTAAATGCATTCTGCTCCTGGTCCTTTCAGTCCAGATGATCTCATATGCATCTTTCAGTATTTCCTCATATACTTCCTATTTATTGTTTTTATGGCTCCATAATATTCCATTACATTAATATGTCATAATTTATTGAATAATTTTCCAGCAACTGGGTAACTCTCATTTGAAGAACTGAGGTATTATCAATAATGTAGCTGCTAATAGTTTTAGGGAGAAAGGCTTCTTTTAATGGTGTTTTTTGAGAGAAGGCCCTGGTAGTAGAATTATACCATGTACTACCATGGTCTCCATGGCCATGGATATGTGGATATATTGCCCTCCAAGATGTTGGCATTCATGGGACAGATGGGATTTTAGAGGTGAGCTTTATTATTACACTGAGGGACTGTCTTAAAAGTCAATGGATGTCCCATCATATTGTGGAGGTGTTCTGGGTTCCCCCAGGCTGTGTAGACTTGCATAGTTCCTCAAGGGAGTACTTAGTAGGTGATGAAATGGACTTCTGTGAAAAAATGATTGAATAATTGAATGAACAAAGAAGAGAATATTCATCATTATTCTTGAGAACATCTTTGGAACAGAAGGGCCCAGTAGAAAAAGCAATTGTCTTCAAGGTAGCAAGATGTTAGTTCAAATATTGCCTCAGACACTGACTGTGTGACCATAGGCTAATCACTTTGCCTTTCACAGCCTCAGTTTCATTATCTGAAAATGCTGATTGTAATACTTATCTCCTGGAGTTGTTTTGAAGCTCAGCTGAGATCCTATACATAAAGTACTTTGTAAATTTTAAAGCACTATGAACATTTTAGTGCTGTTATTACTATTATAATTATAACCATAATCTAGTATGAAATTTTTTATTTACATTCTCCTCCTCCATCTCTGTGACTCCCTGTCTCCTTTTCCTCCATTTCCTCTTCCTGTCATTCAATCAATAAACATTTATTAAGTGTCTACTGTGTGTTAGGCGCTGTGCTAAGCTCTAGGGATACAAAAGAGACCAAAAAACACCAGTCCCTGCTCTCAAAATGCTTATAATCTAATGGAGGAAACAACAAGCAAACAAATTACACACACACACACACACACACACAGACAGACACACACACTTTCTAGTTCTCTACAGGATAAATGGGAATAATTAACAGAAAGACACACTAGAATGAAAAGAGACTGGGAAAGGCTTCCTGTTGGCCTTTAAAGGAAACTAGGGAAGTTAGTGATAGTGGGAGCAGAGAAGGGAGAGCATTTTAGGCATGGAGGCATGGCCAAAGACAATTCTGAGCCAAGGGATGGAAGGTCTTGCTTGTGAACCAGGCAAGAGGCCAGTTTCACTGGATCCAAGGATACACATTGTGAATAATGTGTGAGATTTGCCTCCCACCCTTTTGTACCTACCCACCCTGTGGAAGTCTTGTCCCAGCCCTCCCCAAACATCATCCAGGTCTAGGGAGACACAAAGATGCATCAAAAATTAATCTTTCCACTCCTTTGCCCTTCCTGAAGCAAGCTGCTCCCAGATCTGCATCAATTACTTTCTTACACTGAAAGTAGCCATTGTCGGAAATGACTCCTCTCATTTCCTATTCATGTCTCTTCTCCTTGTTGCTCTGGAGTGATTGCTTGGTGTGCAATTAAGACATTAGCAGTATCCCTGTTCTTGAGTGCTCTTTGGAAAACCATCAAGTGTTTATTGATTCTTTATGGGTTTTTAGACCCAGTGGAAGCCAGTGAGCATCCCTCGCCCTAACAACAAGTTTCCTTTTCTCCCTGTTGCTACAAAACAGCAGGGAAAGTTTTATTCCACTATAGATTTCTATAGCAAGTTAGCAATAAATGAGCACTTCCTAACAATAATATCAGAGTAATGACTTCATTTATCTTTCTCTTAATCCCCTTTATGATGATCATACAATGAAAAAATCTCCCAGAAAGATGCAGGCGGTTCTGACTTGAAGGTGGTGGCAATGGAAGGCAGAGAGAGTGCCATCTGTCAGCCTACTTGCAGCTATCATTTGGCAATCCTGGTATCTGCCTGCCATGGCTTTTGCTTATCTTTACATGAATTCAGATCTTGGATGCTCAGGCTTCCTCATTTGTTATCACTGCTAAAAACAGCTAACATTTACATTTAATTTTAAAGTTTGCAAAACACTTTATGAATATGATCTCATTTGATCCTTATGAATTTTTTTATAGTCCCCGTTTTATAAATTTGGGAACTGAGGTTGAGAGAAGTTAAATGACTAGCCAGGAGCGACATAGTTAGTAAGAGTCTGAGAAAGGGTTCAAATTAAGGACTTTTCACTTTGTCATTGCATTTCAATTCAATTTAACAACCATTTTTCAGATGTCTGCCATGTGCAAAGAATTCTGATAGAAATGTAAAAATAAAATATCTGTCCAAGGAGATTCCCTTCTAATTGGTAATCTAACATGAACATAAAGTACAACTTCTCTATAAAGGGAAAGAATGAAATTTGGAGAATTAATGCTTTAATGATAATTAATAATTTGGGAAGAATTAATGCTTTAGCATTCACAACAAAAGAGATTGAGAAAGGCCTTACATCAAGAATATCAGAACTTTGCTTTAATCAGGTCTTCTTAATTTGAGATCCATGAACTAGGTTTTTGTTTTGGACATTTTGATAACTGTGTTTTAGTACAACCTGCTTATTTTACTGTTGAAGAAACTGAGGGTCACTTCTAAGTCATTGTCCAAGTATAGAAAGAAAAGCATTTTGCCACTTCTCATAAGAATCAATGATTTGGGGTATTGGATAATCTCCTTTCAAATTTATAAGCATTGTTTTCAATGACATTTTTAATAAAATAAAGATTTTTTAAATTGAGCCCTTCTTGAAGTGGGTCTGTGGCTAATTATAGGGCTTAGCACAGCGCTTGGTACAAAGTAGGTCCTGAATTAAATTTTACTGACTGGGTGTTGACTTGGAAGATCCATATCATAGTAAATTTAGGGAAAGAAAAAAAGAATTAATGATCATTGTAGTAGCTCCTTAGTTACTCTTGTTTGATTGTGAACTTTTCCCTATTGATAAATCAGGAAGTTCCTTTCTTCTTCACTCATCTGGCTTCTTTATGATGGAACCTTTGAAAGCCAAGTCATATCTCTATTTGAAATTAATATTGACATACGGTTGGAGATACTGGTTTAAATGATTTCTGCCATATTTCTTTCCAGTTATCCTAGAATTTCTTATGGAATAGGAAATACTTGCCCCAGAAATTGTAGCCATTCTGGAAAGAAATTTAAGATTAAGCCTAAAAGACTATTAAATTGCAGATTTCCATTGATTTATTGGTATTACTATTATGTTTATGTATCAAAGAGATCAAACAGATCAAACAACAAGGGAAAGGATGCCCAATGTACAAAAATATTTATAGTACCTTTTTTTGACCAAAAAGAACTGAAAAGTAAGGAAATGCTCAAACATAAATTGGGGAAGTGCTGAAACAATTATGGCATGAGAATGTAACAGACATATTTTATGCCATAAGAAATGCCTAAACAGACTCAAAGATAATCTGGAATACTTCTGTGAACAGATCCCAAGTGGAGTGAGCAGAGCCAGGAGAATTAGAACAATATTTGCAAAAATGATTAAATTTGAAAGCCTTAAAAGCTTTGATTAACCTGAAATATGACCAATCATTATTCTAAAAGATCAGTGATAATGAGGACTGCTTCTCTGATAGAGTAATGATGGTTTAAAGATTTAGAACGAAACATATATTTTTGGACAAAGTAAAAATTTGTTCTGTAATGACTATGCACATTTATTACTAGGTTTTTCTTTTTTTTAAGTTGGGGGAAGAGAGAAAACTTGCCTGTTATTTGAAAAAAATAAAGTTCAACACAGGTATTTTATTTTATTTTATTTTTTTTTCAAGTTTTTATTTTTTTAATTTTTTTAATATATAAGGCTTTTTATTTACAAAACATGTGAGTGATTTTTCTACATTGACCTTTGCAAAAACTTTTTTCCCAAGCTTTTCCCCTCCTTCCCCCCAACCCCCACCCCTAGATGACAGGTAATCTAATACATGCTAAATAGGATAAATTATATGACAAATACAATATATGTATACATATCTATACAGTTATCTTACTGCACAAGAAACATCAGATCTAGAAAGAGAAGAAGAAAAAACATCCTAAGAAGGAAAACAAAATGCATGGAAATATTCACAGAAAGCGTTAAAATGCTGACAACACAGGTATTTTAAAGAATTTTAGAATTAGATGGAACCTCCCACAATATTTTGCAGATAATGATTCTTAGACTGAAAGTCATTAAGGGCATAAGGTCATTAAGTTTGGTAAGCAGTAGAACTAGGGCTAGAATCCAGAATGCCTTCCCTGAAGTCCAGGGCTGTTTTTCCCATCTCCTGTTTTCTCCTTATCTTAAAGTCTTGAATTCCTATTCCTCATAGACATGGCAGAGCATCCTATCTGTCCTTCCAGAACATCCCTTCTCTGATGCCTTTTCAGTGTCACCATCTGTCCCAAAGACACCCACCACTGTGAAGTTGTCTCGAGGGATGGGAGAGTTAGTTGAGTTGTGTAGGATGAACTAGAAGGCTTGGAGACTAAATCTAAAGATATGGAATCCCTGCTCGGATTCTCTTAGGTAGACTCTGTGTCTTGGCTTGTGACACTCTTTACATAGAGGAGATACTGCCTCCTGTGGTTCCTCCCTCACAAGTCTATTTATATATCTATAAAGAATTTTGAAAGCCTTAAAGTATAACTTTTAGCTACCCTCACTATCACTTCACCATCATTATTGTATATGAATGAATGGATGGATGAGTAAAGTATTTATTAGGTACCTACTATGTACAATGCAGTGCTAAGTATTGAGAGAAAGGTAATATGGTCCCTGATCCTAAGGAGTTCACATTCTAGTTAGGAAGATAACACATGAAAGAGGATTTTAGCTATGAGTTACATGGAAGGGTCCCATGGCCTTTGATGTGTGGCAGCAAAGCAAATGGATAAAAGTCTTCTTTATTGTCACTTCCACTGATTAAGTTATATATGTCTCTGCTGAACCATTTGCTAGGCCAAATATTTTCTTTTCTGGGTCTTCAGTAGATATGGCTGTAGTGCCCACAGGAGTTATTGCTAGGCTGTGTCTTCATTGGGGCTGCTTTCCATAATGATGACTGTGGCTTAGTAGTTCAGTGCTATTCCCATTGCTATTCCCAAGGTTCTTAGGTTTATTTGTCAGCCAATAAATATTTATGAAGCATCTACTGTGTTCCAGGCAGTGCACTAAGTCAGGGAGGCACGTTGTCCCCACTAGGGCCTAAGGTATGCTGGTTGTCACTTGTTACCTCCCTTGAGATACCTTGTTGCTTCATCAAGCCTGGCTTGCTGCCTTGGGAGTGTCAGTTGATTGGCAATTAGAGAATAGATTATTGACTCCTTCACAAGAGTTGCTTTCTCAGGTAATGTCATTGAGAGCTTGACTAGAGAAGCAAAAATGTTGGTTTATAGGGTGCTGCCATTCTCAGAGCTCTTGTGAAAATGATGAAAACCACCAATATTATCATCCATATTCCTCAGTGCTAGCTGAACTCCTCATATTTCAAGAAATATTTTGATAATTGGAGACTTTACATAGGAAAGCCAGAATGATGAAAGGCTTTGGGTACTATGTGAGAACTGATGGAAGGAAGTAGGATAGAGGGAAGTCTAGAAAAGAAAAGATGCAGAGGGAAAAAAAACATTGTTGTTTTAAGAAAACTCATCTCATGGAAGAGTAAGTTTACTGTGCTGGGCCTCATAGAACAGAATTACCAGCAATTCTCAGTATTTAGAAAGACTTTTATTTTTGTTTTTGTTTTTATTTTTATTATTTTATTTTTATTTTGTCTGGGTTGTATTAGATAGCCACTCAGGGTTGTATTAGATCAGCCACTTAAAGTAATGATTCTCAGATGAAGAAATTAGTCATCTATAGTCATATTAAAATGGTATAAATTACCATTGATTAAAGAAGTACAAATTAAAACAACTCTGAGGTACCACTTCATATCTATCACATTGGCTAAGAAAAAGAAAATGATAACTGTTGGAGTGTATGTGGGAAAATTAGAACATTAATGCATTGTTGGTGGAGTTGTGAACTGATTTAGCTATTCTGGAAAACAATTTGGAACTATGCTCAAAGGGCTGTGAAACACGCATACCCATTGATCCAGCAATACCGCTATTAGGTCTCTATCCCAAAGAGATAAAAAATGGGAAAGGACTTACATGTACAAAAATATTTATAGCAGTTCTCTTTGTGTGGCAAAGATTTGGAAATCAAGGCTATATTCATCAATTGGAGAATGGTTGAAAAAATATGGTTTATGAATGTAACAGAATAATATTGTGATATAAAAATGATCAGATGAATTTCAGAAAAAAACTTGGGAAGACTTACCTGAACTGATGAGGGAAGTAAGCAGAATCAGAACATTGTATAGAGTAACAGCTACATTGTGTAATGATCAACTTTAATAGATTTTGCTCTTCTCAGCAATACAATGATCTAAGACAATTCCAAAAGACGTAAGATGGAAGATGTGACCCACATCCAGAGAAAGAACTATGGAGCCTGAATCTAGATTGAAGCATACTAGTTTCACTTTTTTCTCTTGGTTTTTTCCTTTTGTTCTGATTCTTCTTTCACATGATTAATATGGAAATATGATTAATATGATTATACATGTACAACCTATATTAGGCTGATTGACATCTTGGAGAGAAGTCAGGGAGAGGAGGGAGAAAAAAATAAAAATCTAGATATTATAAGAGTAAATATTGAAAACGAATATTTTTTTTAAAAAGTGTCAATGATTTTGTGAGTCCTGCTTATACTTAACTTCAGAGAATCTGTGATTTTTGTCAATGTGGGTATTCTCTCCAGTGATTACTACCTAACCATATGTTTCCATTCTGTGTGATTCTTATCTGTGTCCTCCCATAAGTTTAACATGTGGTGTTATTCAATTCACTGGAAGCCTTCCCCTCAATTCCTGCTGACATCAAGAAAATATCAATTAAATAGCCTTGTTCAAAGTAGATCTTAAACAGCTACTCAGTATAGCTGAATCAGTAAGCTGAATTGGCTAAATCAGTAAGCCTTTTAGGTACCCAGCACTGGGGACACAAAAACAAAAATTTAGGAGTTTGCATTTCATTGCAAGACAAGAAAAGTTGTTGATCATAGATAGGGCCTTCCATTAAAATGGAACTTATGAGATTCTTACTTTATATGAGTCATTGATATTGGCAGTGAAAATAGAAATATTTTTAACAAGGCATGATTCCTGTCTTTGAGGTGCTGATACAGTGGAACCCAGATGGAGAGCGACAGAATGGGGAAAAGAGGAAAGGGGAAGACAGAGACAGAGATGAAGAGAAGGAGAGAGGAAGGGAGAGAAAGAGAGAGAAAGAGGGAGAAAGGGAGGAGGAGAGAGAGACAGACGGACAAGGACAGATACCCAGAGAGAGATAGAGACACAGAAAGTACTCTTGTTTTACACTCCCATTTATTAGGGTATTTCTAAAATGGTGTCCTTCCTTTGGAGGATAATTGGCTATCATAATGAGGGTTCAATGAGTTCAAATCTTCTTCTCCTCCTCTCCTCCTCCTTTTTGAGACAATTGGGATTAAAGTGATTTACTCAGGGTCACATAGCTAGGGAGTTAAAATCTTAAAGTGGTAATGATGCCACATTGGAATTAGAAGCCTTGGCCTTAGGATGCAAAGGGGGATTGTGGGCAATATTTTGATGTTTTAAGGAAGGTTAATTGTTTTTATTGGAAACTTTTCTCTCCTCGTTCCCTCTTTCTTGCCTTGCCCCTTTCTCTTTCTTTCTCATCATACTTACTAAAGGAGAGATGGGAAGATGGAGAGATGGTGTCAGTAATGAAGCTCTCTGTTCCTTTTTTGTGTCTGTTAAGACATGCCTAAAAAGGAGCTGAGCCAGCTAAGTAAATCTCCGGAGTGGCCATCACAAGACCTGGTTTTCTCTAGATGGACCAGACACTAATCAGAGGCAAGTGAACCTCTTTCAGTCTTAATTTCCCTATCTGGGAGCTTGGGCTAATCCTGCCTGATTCAAGAGAGTGGCAACAAATACACCTGGGGTTTAGAAGAAGCTCTGAACCCAAAGGTCAGCAGTGTTGAAACAAGACTGGGAGCAAATGGATTTGGAACATTTTCATTGTTCCCAGACCACATGGATGTAGGGATTCCTTTGAGATCACTGGCCCTGAACATGGAGTGTGGAGTTTGGGGGCATGATTTTTGTTCAGTTTCCTCCCAAAAAACTAATTTTAATTTAAGCTTAAATTTACTTGTTGTTGTCTCTCTCCTTCATAGATAAAAGGTTGAATTTGGTGAATTTAGTGTAGAAACATCTGCACTTGTTCTGTACTATCCCTGTGACCCCAAGGTTGTATTCTTTCACTTGGATTCTCATTGATCAAATGGAGTGATAGGGAGGGCACAGTGTATTAGACTATATGACCATTGAGTTTCCTTACCTTGAACAAACATTTATTAAGCACCTACTAGTCACCAGGCATTGTGCAAAGTGCTGGGAATGCAAAGAAAAAAATAAAATCAGTCCCTGACCTCAAAGAGTTTATAATCTATGGAGAAGAAGCAATATGTACCCAGAAAATAAATACAAAATATATTTTCATTGTTCAGTCATTTCTGATTCTTTGTTCCTCAGTTTGGGGTTTTCTTGGCAAAGAATGATTTGCCATTCCCTTCTCCAGCTCATTTTATAAATAAGGAAACTGAGGCAAACAGAGTGAAGTGACTTGCCTAGGGTCACATATCTAATAAGTGTCTGAGGCTGGATTTGAATTCTTGCTGATTCTCAGTTGTGCCATATATCTATTCAATAAAGTATTTACAAGGTAATTTCTTAATAGGAGCTGATAGTGATGGTAATCAATGATCAAGAAAGGCCTCTAGAACAACCCTAATATTTATAGTAGTCTAACCTCCTTTTACAAATGGGAAACAGAGGTAGATAATGATTAATTGACTGAAGCAGGATTTGAATCCAGGTTCTTTGATTTCAAATCTAAGGTCCTCAGATGCACAGTCTTGATTACTATAATCTCCAGTTCTTCTGTATTTCCCTTGCCTACTTAGTACTTGGCTTCCTCTCCCTCTTAGTCAGCTACCATCATGGTCCCTGTTGCTCACTTGGCACTTTTGGCAGCATAAAGATGAATTTTATTGGTTACTTCCCTGCCTTTATCTTCAGTGCTTCCCACTCACTTGCTTTCCCATGCATTTTTGAGTTGCTGCCAGTTTTTCTTTAATAAGCATTAGAGTTTCTCAGTCCAAACCCACTATTTCTTTTCTGCTTTCCTGTAGAAAGATGCATATCAATATTTCACATCTTGCAATCCCTGATTGGCCCAAGAATATTTGTTAGTGAAATTAACTAGGAGAAAATGACCGGATCTATCACTCCTCTCCCACTCCTAACCCTTACTCTCCTGCAACCCTCAGGAACCAACTTCACAATTAAGTCCATTTTGGGATAATTTATAGATTATTATATTTTAGTTCATTTGGTGGGAACTTCTGATCAAAAGATTCTTGGGAAGCAATTAAATCTTGTAAACTCTAAATATGTTTATTCTGCAGCTTCATCTTTTAAATTAAACAAAAAAGTCAATTCTACTGTCTGCATTTCCTCATTAATTGGTAATCTAAGGCAGGGATTCTTTTTCTCATTTTAATAATATTTATTTTTTCAAATACATGCAAATATAGTTTTCAACATTCACCTTTCAAAACCTTGTGCTCCAAGTTTTTCTCCTTCTCCCTCCTTCCCCCTGGACAGCAAGCAATCCACACAGATTAAACATGTACAATTCTTTTAAACATTTCCATTTTCATCTTGCTGCACAAGAAAAATCAGATCAAAAGAGAAAAAACACAAGAAAGGGAAAAAACACCTAGGAAACAAATAACAGCAAGAAAAATGGTGAAAATGCAGTGCTTTGATCCATATTCAGTTCCATAATTCTTTCTCTGGATATAGGTGGCATTTTCCATCCTGAGTATATTGAAATTGGCTTGAATCACCTCATTGTTGAAAATTATATGATGATCAACTGAGATGGATTTGGCTCATTATTGAAAAGAGCCAAATCCATCTCAGTTGATCATCATATAATTTTGTTGTTGTTGGGCACTATGTTCTCTCCATTCTGCTCACTTCACTCAGCATCAGTTCATGTAAGTCCAGGTTTTTCTGAAATCAGCCTCTTCATCATTTCTTTTAAAAGAATGAATAATATTCCATTCCACTCATTCATATGCCATAATTTATTCAGCCATTCTCCAACTGATGGGCACCCATTTAATTTCCAGTTTAAGGAAGGAGTTCTTAACCTAGGATTGTAATAATTGTATTTTGATGCAATTGGTTTCTTTTGTTGATTCCATATATTTTACTTTATGCATTTGAAAATATTCTTTTGATAAGAGATCATTAGTTTTTGCCAGATTGCCAAAAGGCCATTAACCCAAATGGATTGAAGAACCATTGTTTTAAGGAATCAGTTCTTACTCTGACCCTTACTGTAATTAGAATGGATTGGCAGGGCTTGTAAACAATGTGATAATTGCTTTAATCAAAGTCAGATTTGTGCAAAGCCCTGCGTTATCCCACAGATTACAGTTCCTTCAATCTGGTGATGGGAGATGGGAGGGTTCTCCATGCAGAGAAAATAGAACTGACTGAAAGATCACAGATTAAGGGCTGGAAAGCAGTGTGGAGGCTATTTATTCTAATCTCATTTTACAGAGGGGGAAACCAAGGCTCAAACAAGGGAGGTGATATGGAAAATAAGTGTCAGACTGGGATTTAAACTGAGATCTTCAGACTTCAAACTCAGTGGTTTTTTCCACTGTATCATAGATGTGAAGAGGAGAAAGTAATGTTCTTGTATAATTGGAGGGTGGTGAGGGTATTGCCCAAAGGGGCTCTCTAGGACTAAGGCTTTTGCACATAATAGCTTAAATAATTTCTGGTGTGCTTCTAGTTTGGCAAGTCCTTTCCCCATTCTGGACCTCACTTTTGTTATATGAAAAATGGAAGATTTGGACTGGATTTCTAAGGCACTTTCAAGCTGATTTTGCACTATCTTTAGGAATCAGGGCTTTTCTAGAATGATTTGGGAGTTGCTTTGATCTGGGACTTAGTCTCCTTTTTATCTAGGTAGCCATGGGGCTAGAATGGAGACTACTGGGAAAGCCTTGGGGGAAATGTGGACTGCCAATTAAGTCCCATGTTTTCAATAATTTCAGGCCCCAAAGTAAGAGGGGTGGCAAATGTTACAGTGATGCTTTGCATGTATGAAGAGGAATAACGATCCAACCATGCCTTTCTTCTGCTTAATGAAATCTCTGCTTTAAGAAAATCACTTTGATAATTGACTTAGAAAAGGGGAGAAGAGATTGTCATAGTGTCAAAAGCTGAAGAGAGATCTCAAAAGAGTAGGGTCTAAAAGGGGTCATTGGATTCAGCTATTAGGAGATTAGAGATCACTTTGAATGTTAGTTGCAGCTGATTGAGTAATCAGAAATGTTGAAGAATGATGTGGAGACCTGAGAGACTGGAAGCAGGATGGTCTGCTTAAGAAAACTCAGGCAGCATTGAAGGGGCAGGTTTTGGGGAAATCATGTCCCTTCTGAATCTGCTCATTTTGTGTTACTCTTCCCACCAAAAACTGGAAACCGTGTGAGTATGTAACAGATTTGGGGGCTCAATCATGAGCCATTGCTCCAGAGTGTGGTGCTGAGGAACAGGAGTCAGTCACTTGGGACTGCATTTCCTCACGTGTAATATAAATGCTTATAGGGAGTGGCCATTGAGGGCCATTCCAAAACTACATTTATGATTTACTTTAGTCAATTGTCTATGGAGGAATTATGAAAGGCCATGGACAAGAATTCCCTGGGACCAGTACTCATGGATGGGCTGTACTCTGCATCAATGGAGCAGGTGCATTCAGCAATGATATCCTGGATCCATCAGAATATGAAAACCTTCCAAGAGGACCAGAGGAGGGAGGTGCCAGAAAGTCTGTGTTCTCCTTCAGGCTCCATTGGCCTGGGCAAGTCACTTAATGCCTATGGTAATTGGGCAGAATAATACTTGTCTTTCCTACACCAGATGCTTCTTAGGGAGATTGATTGAGATAATGGACATGAAAATGCTTTGGAAAGCTTACCAGCGCTCAGCAAATGTATTTAGAATTATACTAATAAGAAGGCAAATGTAAGTTTGATTCTGATCTTTACTCTAAGAGAACTTTTACACCTGGATTTTATCCTATACCTTTGGATATGAACGTCAATCTTGGAAAGAATAATTTGTCCCCACTTGCCTGAAATTCATCAAAATCGTTCTTTCTATCTAGTTTCAATATATTGTTTATTGCTGGAGGTCAGGCTGTCTTTAGAATTTAACTGCGCTCAGTGTCCAGGTAAGGTGTTAGATCAGGGTACTTTAAAATATTTCGATGTTGGGAACCCCTAGGTTTCTCTAGGAGATCATAATCACTTTCAGTGTCAGTCAATAATATGGGTGACTCCTTCATGTAGCAAGAATGGCTTCTAAACGGAGATACATAGAAACCCATAGTCTGAGCAGTGCATGGTAGTCAAGAGAGAACATCTCAGATACTGCTTTTGCTCATGCCGGCATATAGCACCAGGGATGGGGCCCACAAATATCAATACTCAGTATGAGAAAGTCTGAGGCTTTGTGGAAGGAGATAGAGTCAAACATATGATCAGATATATTTTGCCTTCTTTTTGCAATGACTTTCATTTATTTTTATATATTTGGTGAATTCTCATGTTGACTCTCCAAAAAGAATGTAATCTCCTTGAGGCCAGGAATTGTTGTCTTTTTTTTGTTTGTTTAGTCATTTGTTTGTTTGTTTTTTTGGTACTCTTAGGACCAAGCACAATAACTGTCATATGGTGAACACTAGGGAAGTCTGTTGATTAATTAATTTAGTGAGCATTCTTATCCACCAGTCTGAATCTTTACTCTGGAAAGAAATTTTCTGCCACATGTGAGCTCCTGGGATTTCAGCACCGTACCAATTGCCTGGCATCAGAGGCAGTGTGTTAGAGTGGGTAGAGCTCTGCAGTTGGATCCTGGAAGTTCAGGGCTCAAAGGATGCTTCTCACATTCACTAGCTCTTTGACCTCAAGAAAAACACATAATTCTCTTCCTCTCCATTTTCTCATCTTTGAAATCCAGATGGTAAAAATACCTGTAGATGCTTACTTTCCAGGGTTGTCATGAGGTCAAATGAAAAAAAAATGTCCATAAATCACTTGACAAACGTGACAGGGATAAGTTCATGTCAATTCTTCTAACTTGTCCATCACCTGTCCAGTATGGCTTTGCATTTTATTAGCTAGATTGTCAGTTCCTAACTCTATTTACCAAGTGGCACATGGGGACCCTTGCTTAGGCAAGACAGGGTGATATTTAGATTTCTAAAAACTCTTGACATGCTGATGCCTTAAAATGGTCACTGGCTAATCTAGTCCCATACTTTGATGCTAGATACAGTTAAGTGGAATTGATTGAAATTCATACTTTGTTGATCTAACAGGTCCTTCTGTTCACAGAGTTTTCTAAAGCAGTAATAGAGTTAAGTCAACAGAAAGTTTAGAGGGCAGTAAGTTTAGGGTTTAAAGGACCAACTAAGGCTAGCTATGGGAAATACAAAGATGAACGATGTCTTGCCTTCATTGAGTATGTAATTCTAGATAAAGTGCTTGGAAAAGTAGATAGAGAAGTGACCTAGAGTCCTGACATATACCCAAGTGTTAAGTGGATGACCTTGTGCAAGTGATTTGAACTCTCTGTGTCTCAATTTCCTCATCTGTACAATGAGAGATTGTGATTGATGATGTCTAATAATTCTTACAGATGATTCCATGACCCTGAAGCTATCTCTTCCAACACCTTTAATTTTGCAGAAAAAGAAAGAGATTGGGAGAGTTTCAGTGCCTCAATTATCTAAGATCATTTAGATAGGAAACAGCAAGACAAGGAGAGGAGTCCTGGTTGTTAATCTCAAAATCCAATAATCTTTCGTTGCATCATCTAGCTTCATTTTCCTTGACCACCTCCCTATTCATATTTGATATTGAAATGTGACTTACTCTTTCATTCTATTCCTTACACTCTTATCTGATAGGTAAAAACTATATTTATTTATTAAAATTTTTTATAATACCTTTTTATTTTTCAAAATACATGCAAAGATAGTTTTCAACATCCACCCTTGCAAAACCTTGTGCCCTATATTTCTCTCTCTCCCTCTTCCCTTCTCCCTCCCCTAGATAGCAAGTAATCTAATACATATTAAGCATGTACAATTCTTCTATATATAATTCCACATTTGTTATGCTGTACAAAACATCAGATTAAAAAGGAGAAAAAAATTAAAGAAAAAACAAGTGAGCAAACAATAACAACAAAGGTGAAAATACTATGTTGTGGTCCACACTCAGTCTCCATAGTCCCCTCTCTGGATGCAGATGGCTCTCTCCATCATAAGTCTATTGGAAATGGCCTGAATCACCTCGCTGTTGAAAAGAAACAAGCCTATCACAAAACTGTATTTATTTAAGCAAAAAGGCGCAACAAATTTCCCCCAACCAAACTATAAAAATACACAAAAATATATGCTATATCTATTTCCCCCAAATCTTTGAGTGGACAGTGTATGAAGTGCTATTGATTCTTTTAGTGACTATCCACTTGGTGCCATGCAGATTTAAAGGACACTTAGTCCGATTCCTTCCTTTTAGAGGTGAGGAAATGATCTTTTTTATAAAAAAATAAATCCTGCCTTGATACCTCAATGAAAATTTCAAGCTATTTTTAGCTCGATGTGGGCATCTTTATAAAAGAGCTTGAGGGTGAATATAACTTCAGGAAAATGCTCACGTGAACATTAATGTCGACTCAGCTTTGTATAATGGGTTCTCAAGAAGCACTAGTGATTTACGTATTTAGTTTAGCATCATAGATTTAGACTTGGCAGAGACTTTCAAGGCCATGCAATCCAATGTCCTTATTACTTATTTGGAGATACTGCGGTCCAGAGAAGGGAAAAGATTTACCCAGGGTTACAGAGGTGGGAAATAGAAAACAGAGATCATAGATTTAGTGCTGGAAGGAACCTTAGAAATCATTGAGGGTGGTTCCTTTCATTTTAGAGATAAGGAAATTGAAATCTTGAGAAGTTAAGCAATTTGTCCATTACTGGATCATATAATTAATAAGATTTGAATCAGAGTTTGAACCCAGGTCTTTCTGATTCTGAGTTCCATGCCCACTCCGTTGTACAATTCTGCCTGTCAGATGTTCAAACCATCATCTCCTGACCATCTATTTCCCCATTGTATCCATTGTGCCTCTTATTTGCTGAGATTCTCTTCAGTTTGAGAACAATTATTTCCTCTGTCTCTTCTTAGAAAACCAATTTGTAAGATGGTAAAGGAGATGGGAACTGAGGTGGGAGGATTTTATCTATTTTGGAGTTGTTTCCTTAAAAGTCTGCTTGTACAGGATAACTTGACAGGGAAAAGTACTTTACTGAAGCCTCTGCATGGGGCTAAAAGACAGATTTTTTCTTAACAAGTTTTTCCTTTTGTCTGGTTATGCTTTCTGTAGTAATCTTTAAAAAAAGATAAAAAAAGAAAGAAGGAAGGGAGAGAGAAGAAGAAATGAAGAGAAATAAAGAAAGGAAAGGAAGAAAGAAGGAAAGAAACAAAGAAAAAATAAAGAAAAGACAATTATCATTGCAAAAATCACCTCTTTGGAAGAGATTTTTGGAGCTGGTGTATGTTCAGGCGGGCTGCCCATTCCCAAGTCAGATCTTGGGCTGCATGGTTTACAATATTGAACATGACACCATTTCCTGACTTGGCAAAGAGCTCATATAAAGAGGCCATTAGCCAAAAAAAATCCTGTTGACATAAATATTCTTGAAATGATGCTTTTTTGCTGTTACATTTGGAAGGTGCTCACTTAGCAATTTCTTAAGATTTGCTGTGTTTTCAGGAATACAATTTCTACATTAGGAGTCAGAGGACCTGGGTTCAGATGTTCGACTCTTTTTTACTGACTTTGGGCCCAAGTTTCTCCATCAAAATCATTGATATGTTTTGTTCTTATATTACACATATTTACTTACATTTTTTGAGAAGGATTTTGTATCAATAGTGCTACAGAGATGTCATCTGTATGTGCTTTTCACATATACTTTCATTACTCTAATTCTTTAATTAATGGATATCTATTTTCTCTCTTCTATGACCCACTCCACTGGGGGAAAAAAGGGAAAACAAATATGCTTAGTCACACACACAGTGATTGCATACAAAATTCTGTCTTTTTCTTCCAGCCCTAAACCCATCACCTCTTTTTGTGGATAGAAGGTTTCATCATGCATTGATCCTCTGATTCAATGATTTTTGCATTGATTATAGTTTCAAAGCTTACAAAGTTGTTTTTACAGTGTTGTCATTTTTGTATTGATGGTTTTTGGGTTTTGTAGATTTTATCTTTCATCAGCTTATTAAAATTATTCATTATTATTAATGCCAGTCTAAATTGTTTTTGTAGTTCTGCTGACTTTCCCCTGTTTAGTTCATATAAATCTTTCAATGTCTTTTTTGTAATCCTTTGTTTTCTCATTTCTTATCACACAATAGTACTCTATGCATTTTTTAAATATGGCTATTCTTATGGAATATCTCCACTACCAATGCTCCATTCATGGATCACAGTGATTTCAAACTTTCTTCATTGATGGGCATTCTCTTAGTGTCCAGTGCTTGTCACCATAAAAAAGATGCTGATAAAATATTTGGGGGTACCCTAGTGGCTCAGTAGTCAGGAGGACTCAAGTTCAAATTCAGCCTCAGACACTTACTAGCTTTGTCATCCTAAAAAAATCACTTAACTTCATTTTGTCTCAGTTTCTTCATCTTAAATGAGCTAGAGAAGGAAATGGCAAATCACTCCAGTATCTTGCCAAGAAAACCCCAAATGAGGTTATGAAGAGTCGGACATGACTAAATCAACAAACCAACAAGAAAAATGCAATTATTTTATGGGGGTTGAAGATGGGCATCTAGTTGGTGCAGTAGATAGAGTGCAGTAATCAGGAGAATCTGAGTTCAAATTTGGCCTTGGATATTTAATAGCTCTAGGGTGACTGTGCAATTAACCCCGTTTGCCTCAGTTTCTTTAACTATCAAATGAGCTGGAAAAGCAAATGACAAACCATTTCAGTCTTTATTCCAAGAAAACTCCAAATGGGGTCACAGAGAATCAGACAGGACTGAACAATAACAATAAATATTTTTGTGCATAAAGCAACTTCTCCTCTTTCTCTGATCTCTTTTGGGTACGGCCCTAGGAGTATTAGTACTAGATTACAAAGCATGCTCTGTTTACTACCTTGTTGTGTATAATTGTCAATTACTTTCCAGAATAGATCTTCCTATTCAGAGGTCTGGTATAGTACATTGATGTACTTGTTTTCCCACAGTCCTTCCAACACTTAAGATTTTCCTTTTACGTAATCTTTACTACTCTGATGGATGTGAGGTAGAACCTCAGAATTCCTCTAATTTACATTTCTCGAATTTGTCATGATTTAGAGCATTTTTTCATATGACTATATAATCTGGGTGTTTCTCCATCTTTACTTATGGGGGCTGAGCTAGATGGCTTCTGGGATCCTCTCTATAGTTTACACTCTATGATCCTATCGTGGTATGAATCAAGACAGAATTTCTCAGCCATTCTTACAGTACAAATGGGAAATGGAGGATTTTAGTAACTTGGTGCTTTCCAAGATTTGGATAAGCATATTACCTCCATACAGATGCTCCCAAGACTTAATGGTCTAGTCTGATTAACAGATTGGCTATTAATAGGATGCTTTAATGATTCTTAATCTTATTCCCAGTCTTTCTGTCTGGCTAATGTTTCATTGTTGTTTACCACTGATATAAGATAGAGAGATTTTAGCCAGGTTTCCTCAGGATAGAAAAGGCAACTTTATGTCAGCCCCATGCTTAGGAAAGTGAAGTGAAGGATGGAAAAGGCAGGTATTTTCTGCTTTTCTATTCGGTTTTACAGTTTCTTTCTAGCAACTCAATTCTAAGCTAATTTCATTATAAATAGTTGTATTTTCTCTTAAGGAAATCCCTATATATTAGTCATCCACATTTTCAGACTCCAGAAGCACACATTTGCTACTAGTGTGATTCCAGAATCCCCCTCCTTCCTTTCCCCATCCTTTCTTCCTCCTCGCTTTTGCTTCTTATCCTGTGAATATCCCAGTCTTGGAGCTTGTGCTCCCAGGAGTTACCACACTTCTTGATTGACTGATAGTTGCTCCATTAGAATGAGCTACTTGAGAGGGGGCACCATGGTTAGAATAAGTGAGATTAAATAAGGAGCTTAGTCTCAAAGTGATGGATTAGTGTCAGAGGGTTGGAAAATGGGAAAGATGAAGAACCCTTAAATGTGAAATATGGGTGATGGTTCCTTAATCCAAGTGTGGCAACCTGACCTTTTTAGTAGTGAGCTTGTATTTGGGCTTCCTTTGCCCTTTTTATGTTTTTTTCTGAATATTATCAGGGTTGGAGGAGTGTGCTAGACTGTGTTGACCCTCATTTTACAAGTAAGAAAATGGGCACAGAGAGATATGTCTTATCTAACATCACACAGGAATTAAAGAGAAGATCTGGGATTTGAACCTAGAATCTCTGACTTTCCGTTGTCAATACTTCTTTGGGAGATGATATTGAGCAGGAGAGGGCAGAAAGGACTTAGAATCAGGAAATCCCAGGTTTGAATTATATGTTAGAAATGATTATCTAAGGTCTTATCTCTAAAATATATAGAGAATTGTCTCATATTTATAAAAATTCAAGCCATTCTCCAATCAATAAATGGTCAAAGGATATGAACAGACAATTTTCAGAGGATGAAATTAAAACTATTTATAGTCATATGAAAAGGTGCTCCAAATCACTATTGATCAGAGAAATGCAAATCAAGACAACCCTGAGATACCACTTCACACCTGTCAGATTGGCTAAAATGACAGGAAAAGTTAATGATGAATGTTGGAGGGGTTGTGGGAGGGCTGGGACACTGATGCATTGTTGGTGGAGCTGTGAACGGATACAGCCATTCTGGAGAACAATTTGGAGCTATGCTCAAAAAGTTATCAAACTGTGCATACCCTTTGACCCAGCAGCATTTCTATTGGGCTTATATCCCAAAGAAATCATAAAGGAAGGAAAAGGCCCCACATGTGCAAGAATGTTTGTGGCAGCCCTTTTTGTAGTGGCTAGAAACTGGAAATTGAATAGATGCCCTTCAATTGGAGAATGGCTGAATAAATTATGGTATATGAATGTTATGGAATATTATTGTTCTGTAAGAAATGACCAGCAAGATGATTTCAGAGAGGCCTGGAGAGACTTACATGAACTGATGCTGAGTGAAATGAGCAGAACCAGGAGATCATTATACACGGCAACAACAGTACTATATGACGATCAATTCTGATGGACATGGCTCTCTTCAACAATGAAATGTTTCAAACCATCTCCAATTGTTCACTGAAGAAAGCCATATACACCCAGAGAGAGGGATGCGAAATGTGGACCACAACATAACATTCTTATACTCCTTGACTGATGTTTGCTTACATTGTGTTTCCTTTATCTGATATATCGTTTGTGTAGATAAGATTTTTCTTGCACACCAATGATAAGTTTGGAAATATGTATACATATATTCGATTTGCCAATATTTTAACATAATTAACATGTAGTGGATATCCTGCCATCCAGGGGAGGGGTGGGGAGTTGGGGGGAAAATTTGTAACGGAAAGCTATGTAAGGGTTATTGTTGAAGAATTACCCACACATATGTTATGCAAATAAAATAAAAATTTTAAAAAAAAAAAGAAATGATTATCTATCTTTAGCATTTCTGTTCCTCTATTTCCCTAGCTGTAAAGTGGGATAGCTCCTACAATTTTTTTCTGACAGTGTAGACCCCAAGATTTGATTGAACTCACTTTGTACAGCTCTTTCCCAAACTTACTAGAGAAATGAACGTCAGTCATTATGAGTAATGTTTAAAAAGATAAAAACCCATTTCTTTTTTTTCCCTGGATATCACAACATCTAGACATTAAGCAGGCAATTGTCAGCCCTGCACCTGCAGAGCGGAGAGTGGGACTGCCTGGTTCACATTTTCCACTGCTTAAATCACTGGAAAACAGGCAGCTGCTTGTGAGTTGACCTAATATTGATTAACATTGCCTACAGGAAATCAGCTCACAACAAGGAGTTTTTACAGCTTCAGCTCTGCCTTTTCAAGCTTTAAAACAATGCCTTATTAATTGACACTTCTGGGAATTAAAAGAAAAGATCATTTTGATAGAAAGGAGCACGACAAACAGAAATATTCCTGTTGGCTTTTTAATCTAATAATTCAGTGAAAAGAAAAAAAAACATGGCCTAGAGATGTGGAATTGGAAACCTCTCAACAATGTGAACTTCCTCAAATAATAATAGTTAATAGCTCCCGTTTATATAGCGTTTCACAATATTATCCCATTTGATTCTCACAATAATCCTGGGAGGTAAGCGCTATTATTATTCCCATTTTACAGGTGAGGAAACTGAAACAAATATATAAGTAGTATATGAGAACAGATTGGGATTCAGGTCTTTTGGACTCTGGTCCTCTACTTTTGTAAAGCATTTAAACACAGTTCCTGGCATATACTTGGTGCTTAATAAATGTTGATTGATTGATCTTTGTCAAGGATATGGTCAGATGTGATAAATGGTCACTTTTGGTCATCTAAATAAAAATGACAGCAACAATAATAATCAGAATGTCTATCTGCCTTTAATATTTTAAAAGGATTTAATATAACAGCTCATTTGAGCCTGACCATACTTCTGGGTGGTTGATGAGATGAGGAAACTGAGGTCTCCCAGGAGTTGTCCCTTGTGACCAGTGGGTCAGTAATGAGAAAGGGGATTTGAACTGAGGGCCTCCTCATTCCAAGCTCCATCCTGTAGCTATTAAATGTCCCATTTCCAGCAAACCCCACCTGCTCCTGCACTGGTCCCATAGGATGCCTGAGCACAAGACTTTTCTACCATGGGCATGTTGGTGCAAATGCTGGAGTACAGCCCTCTGATTTTTGAATTCTCTGTTATCTCACATTCTCCTCTGGCAAGACTTTGTCTCTGAAGAGCCAGAAAGGACTTGGCCAAGCTCCAGGGAGCCTTGGGATAGAAGTGGGAGAAGCATATCAAGTTCAGACTGGGGTTTGTTGACAGAAGCTTGTTGCCCGCATCTCCAGGGCCCTCCCTGACATCCAGGAAGGGGTCCAGCAGCAAAGGCTCTCAGGAAAACAAGTTAGTGAGTTGGTTCTTCTCATTTATTCCTTCATTTTTCCTCTCCTAACCAGACTTTAAAAGCACTAACCTCTCCCTCTTCAAGGCTCCCATTTACCCCATGCCCATCTACTAGGAAGCAGGCAATCACCTTCAATGAAGGGGCAATGGGAGATGGAAAGTCAAGTGGATATTGAGACACAGCGCTAAAAGTGGGGGATTGGAAATGATCAATTAGCAGAGGGTATTTTTCTTAGTTATCCCATTCTCCTTGTTTTTATGGACTGAAATCATTGCTTTACTTTATTAAAAACAAAAACAAATTTAATTATTACAAATGTTTTATCCAGACAGCCACATTTTGGATGCAAAACTTGTCTGCTAGGTCCCTCTGAGTGGTATTAATATAGGCTTTTTAATCAGAATTTTTCTTTTTTAAATGAACAAAAATAACAAATTCTAAATACCAAAACTCTTTATTTTAGTAGTTTCAATTTGATTTAAAACTCTAAGCAGCTTTGGGCTTATTCTGTGTGTATACTCTCTCCCTTGAAGCAGATTGCGACCTTTTTACAAATTAGAATATGGTTTTTGAGAATTTCTGTGGCTAAAAGTCTCCTCACCTCCACTTTTAACCTCCACCTGCTATTTCAACACCGACTTTGATTGGTGTGAGCCTCCTCAGTAGAACTCAGAGTTTTCTAGATAGCATTATCCCCTCCTATTCTCCAATAAATATCATCTCCTTCCCTTCTTATCTCACTCCTTTTCTGTCTCTAAATCTAGGAAAAACAATCAAATCTGTATGATCCTTCCTAGAATGAATATCAGCCAATCAATGGTTCCCCTGACTAGTCTTTTGATTTTCCAGATCAAAAACCCCCTTCCCTGTCCCTACCTTTCTATGTATATTGTCTTCCCTATTTGAATCTAAGTTCTTTGAGATCAGACTGTCTTTTTTAATTAATTATTTTTTAAAATTTTCTCTCCCCAGGACTTAGGATAATTCCTGGCAATTCTTTTTTTTAGTTTATTTATTTTCATACACATTGTTTTATGAATTATGATGGGACTGAAATATCAGAGCAAAAGGGAAAAGCCATGGAAGAGATTAAAAAACATAAAAAAGAAGTGAACATATAGTATATGTTGATTTACATTCAGTCTCCTGAGTTTATTTTCTGGATGCAGATGGCATTTTCTGTCCAAAGTCTATTGGGAATGCTTTGGATCACTGAACCACTGAGAAGAACCAAGTCTTTCATAGTTGACCATCTCACATTCTTACTGTTATTGTGTTTAATGTATTTCTGGTTTTGCTTGTTTCACTCAGCATCAGTTCATGTAAATCTTTCCAGGCCTTTCTAAAATCAGCTTGTTCATCATTTTTATAGAATCATAATATCCCATTACTTTTATATGCCATAATTTATTCAGCTATTCCCCAGTTGATGAGCATCTATTCATTTTCCAATTCTTTGCTATCATAAAAGGAACTACTACTAACATTTTTGCACATGTGGTCCTTTTCCTTCCTTTATGATTTCCTTGGAATACAGACCCAGAAATGGAATTGCTAGGTCAAAGGGTATGTGCAGTTTTATAGCCTTTTGGGCATAATTCCAGATTGTTCTCCAGAATGATTAAATCATTTCACAACTCCACCAATAATGCATTAGTGTCCCAGTTTTCCCACACCCCCTCCAACATTTATCATTGTCCTTTCCTGTCACCTTAGCCAATCTGAGAGGTGTGAGATGGTACTTCAGAGTTGTTTTAATTTGTGTTTCTCTAATCAATAGTAATTTAGAGTATTTTTTCCATGTAATAATAGATGGTTTTAATTTCTTCATCTGAAATTTGCCTGTTCATAGCCTTTGACCATTTATCAATTGGGGAATGATGTATATTCTTATAAATTTGATACAGTCTTTATATATTTTAGAAATGAGACCTTAATCAGAAATACTGGCTATAAAGATTTTTTCTCAGCTTTGTGCTTTCCTTTTAATCTTGTTTCTGTTGGTTTTGTTTGTGCAAAACCATTTTAATTTAATGTAATCAAAGTTGTCTATTTTGCCTTTCATAATGTTCTCTAGTTCTTCTTTGGTCATAAATTGCTCTGTTCTCCAAAGATCTGATAGGTAAATTATCCCTTGTTCTCTTAATTTGTTTATGGTATCATCTTTTATACCCAAATCATGTACCCATTTTGACCTTATATTGGTATGGGGTGTGAGATATAGGTCTATGCTGAGTTTGATATATTATTTTTCAGCTTTCTACATGACAAATTCTTAATAGTATTTCATTCATTCATTCATTCATTCTCTGTGGCTTGGATGAATTTTGCAAGGCTGATACTGGAATCATAGATATATAATCCTTTCCTAGCAGAGGTAAAATTAAAAAAATTTGAGTTTGAGGTAAGGAGAGTCAGAGACCAGGTAGGAGTTCACCTTGGGGCTGACAGGATGCTGTGAGACTTATGCTTGATCAAGGACTGACCAGGGCTGTGGAGGAGGAATTTTTGGGGGCTTGGGAGCTGGGGAAACAGCTGTCCATGGAAGGCAACTCTCTGGAAAATGATGCAAACATGAATCAGTATGGGTTCCAGCAGGGAGGAGTTTCCTCTGGGTTTAATTATAGGATTATTATGATGGAGACGTCAAGAGGAAACATTCCCTGGCACTGGGCAGTCAATGCCCTGGAAACTTCAGCACCCTGAAGCAAAGTGCCTATGGCCTCACCACAGTTAAGATTCTATTTCCTTGACCCTTATCCAAGTTTTTCCAGCAGCTGACCAAGCCTGAAAATGCCAGGCTCATGTTCATGCCTTGATGAGCCCTCACAAGAGGGTTTTAGATCAGTTTGTAGAATCTCTACAGGATGGAAGAAGATGTGGATTAAAATTCTAGTCATGGTCTTTGCCCTTGGTTTGAATAATTGGCTTTCAGTTCTCTCGTTTGAAATCCATGAGCTGCTTGTTGACTTTTTTCATTCCCTGGCCAACATCTCTGGATTTGTTCTCTGACTTGAAAGCCTCCCCAGGGTCTCCAGGAAAGAGCAAAGGAGAACCTGAAGTAGGAAGGGACCCAGTAGGAAAGGAAGCTATTGAGCCCAGTGAGTAATAGAAGTTCTGGTTTGTAGGTAGAAGGACTGATTTAAATTCTGATTTTGCTGCTCATTACCTGTGTGGGCCTGCACAAATCATTTTCCTCTGTCTGAGTCTCAGTTTCCTCATCTGTAAAATCCACATAAATCTATGGGGTCAGAGTAGATTATTCTTTTAATCTATAACCCTAAACCCAATTTCCCCAATGTCCCCATTTCCTCCCCTGGTTCTGGTACTTCCCTCTCTCTTTTAAAAACCAGATCTGTGGTTTCATCTTCATAGGGAACCCTCAGGGAGGGACTCCCTGTATTTTTTCCTTCTTGGCTTGTATAATACTAGAGAGTTGCCTGGAACACTGATAGATTGTTCTATGATAGAAGTAGGACTTTGTTACCTGGTGGTACCATGGATAGAGCACTGGACCTGAAATCAGGAAGACTTGAGTTCAAAACCAATCTCAGACACTTACTAGTTGTGTAATCCTGGGCATGTCATTTAACTTCGCTACTTGTCTTTTCCAACTAAAAATAGGGCTAAAAATCATATCCAGCAGAGTTATTATAAGAATCAAATGAGATAATATTTCTAAGGTATTTACCAGATATATGGTGGGCATTCTAGTAGTACTTCTCCTTCTTTTGAATCACTCCAAAGCAAGCCCTTTATGCTATGGATATAGTTAAATAGATCTAGACCTAGATATATAGATATAGATAGATATTATAAATATATAGAGATATAGATCTATATTTATATATATTTAATATATATATAAAATATATATATGGAGATCTATATTATATATGTATATAAATATATATGCACATTTATATATTATATATATAAATATTTACATATATTTATTTATAGATATATATATATCTATATATCTATCTATATATAGATAGATATCTACATCCATAATTACATAGACATCTATATCCATAGCTATATTATATAACACCTTTTTCTGTAACCAGATTCAAAACTTCAATTTTCTTTTCACTCTTCTCATTCCTGCCATTCTCTGAGGAATTTCAGAGTTATAAAAAATGTAGGAGACCATCCTGCTCAATTTGCATCTCTCTGGGAATCCTTCAGGCAGTTACAAAGTCCTGGGGGTGTTGTTCTCTTAACCTCTCATCAATTCCTCCCTATCTTTTCATTGCCACCATCTTACTTCAGGCCTTCACTATCTCTTGCCTTGTCTATTTTTCCCAATCCTTTAAATAATCTCTCTCCAACCCATCTTGGTCACTTTATTCCCATGATCAAAACCTATCTAGCAGTAGCTTACCATTGTATATTGATAAGCTGTCTTCCTTAATTTGGTCATTCAAGGCCCTCTGCCATCTCACCCCAATCTATTTGTCTAATCTTAATTTATAACATCTCTTTCCTTGCCCTGTGATCTAATCACACTGGGTCCCTTACCATATCATTAGTTCATGGAGATGTTTTCTTACAAGGATTTCCTCACAACTGTAATAGATTAAATACTCCAATTCAATAACTGTTTCTTAAACACTTATTATACATGAGAAATCTTATGTGGGGGTTAGGAAAAACCTCAACACATAACTCCCAGATTTAACAAGTACAAATTGGAGGAGATGTGGGTGAATAGCAGTTTGCAAAAGATCTGAGGTCTTTTAGAGGACCACAAATACAATTTAAGATGGTTACATGGTGAGGTGAAGTGCCTATTGCAGTGGATAGGGTTTTGAACTTGGGAGTCAGGAAGATCTGATGAATTTGATTTTTGATTTAGATACTTATTAATTGTGGGATCTTAACTTCTATCTGCCTCAGTTTCCTCAATTGTAAAAAGAAGATAATAATAGGACCCACCTTCCAGGATAGTTGTAAAGATGAACTGAGGGAATATTTATACAACATGGAACACAGTACCTGGCATATAGGTGCTTAATAAGTACATATATCTTTCCCTTTCTAATGTGATCACAAGAATGGGAATGGGTGAGGTGAGTCATCAACTTTTTCTTCTCAAATCCTCCAGGATTGAGGGCTAATGATAGAATCACAACATAAAGCCATTTTCCAAAGTCTACTCAAAATAAATCAAACAAAAACTGTTTGTTTGGGGTATTTACTGTCACTCTTCCAGTGCATAATAAAAGTGTTTGGCAAGAACCCACTTCAGGATCCTGCCAAAAGGAAGCTTTAGAGTCACTGTGTCAGGGAGCAATTTTTCAATCAGCTGAGAGAGTATGATTTTAACTCATCTTGTCTTCCCATTTCTCTGTAATCCACAATTTGAAATGTGAAAGCTTTTTGAAAAGTGGAAAGTATAATCTGCAAAGATGAAAAAATGGTATGATTATCTATCTACTATTTCAATTAATTCCTCATAGCACCCCTGGGATGAAGGGAGAGATAGGTATGGTTATTTCCATTTTACAGTTAAAGAAACTGAAACATACCTTATTTTGAATAAAAAAGTGCATATCAACATGAAAAAACAAGCATTGCTTCTGGTGAGGAAAAACTGGAAGCTTTCCCATGGTCACAAAAGTAAACCAGGATGAACCCATTTTTAATTAAATTTTAATGTAGTTCTAGCAATGCTAGCTAAACAACAAGGCAAGATAGACAAATGAATGGTAAAAGACATTTGCATAGGGGAAATAAAATAATTCCAATTTTCCTATAGCATTATGGTCTTTCTCTTTAAGAGAATTAGGAGGGAAAGTAATAGAGATGACTAATAGCTTTAGTAAAGCACCAGGATACAAAATAAATCCACAAAACTATCAACCTTTCTATACGGTGCCAACAAGAACCAGATGAAAATGATAGGAGAAGAAATTCCATTCAAAATAATGACAAAATGCGCAAACTATCTGGAAATTAATCTACCAAGATGCACTCGAGACATATTAGAACTAAAGATCCTTTAGAAAAATGGAGGAAGACAAAACTGGATGAATATTCATTGTTCATTGTTAGGCAACACCATTATAGAAAAAAGTTGAGATGACATAAGTTAATATTTAGAATTTATGCAATTCTACTCAAACTACTAAAGGTATACTTTATGAAATTAGACAAAACCAAAATAAAATTCGTTTGTAGGAACAAAAAAAAATTTAGAATGGCAATAGAAATTATGAAAAATTAAGACTATTTTCATAGAAAAAAAGAAAAAGAAGTAGAAAATGAATAAAACTAATCAATACATAAATAAGTCTGAAAAAATATACGTTACACACTGGTGGATATTCCACTCAGGAAAGAGTAGAGATGTCTTGGTCAAAGACCCATATCTTTTCTTTGGGGAACATTTTTTTTTCTCTTTTTCTTTGCAATTTTGCAATATTCACTACTGCTTATTTTATTGTTGTTTTGTGGGATCTAGGTGATACGATAGATAGAGTGTAGGTCTATCAGCTAGGAAGTCTCATATTCCTGAGTTCAAATCCAGCCTTAGACACCTAACTGCTTGTGTGATCCTGATCAAGTCCCTTCACCCTACTTGCCTCAGTTTCCTCATTTGTAAAATGAGCTGGAGAAGGGAATGGCAAACCATTCCAACATCTTTACTAAGAAAACCTCAATGGAATCATGGAGAATTAGATATGACTGAAAAAATAACTGAACAGCATTTTTTCTCTTTAGATATTGTATTCTTTATGTTAATTGATTTCTTACTGCACTTTGTTTTTTTCCTCAATAGTATTTTATTTTTCCAAGTATATGTAAAGATAGTTTTCAATATGCATTTTTGTAAGATTTTGTGTTATTTTTTTTCTCCCTTTCCCTTACCTCCCCCTTCCACAAGACAGCAAGCAATCTGATAGATTATACATATTTTACTTCACTTTGTTTCAGATTATATGTCTCTCCACGTTTCTCTGTATTCATCATATTTGCTATTTCTTACAGCACAGGAACATCCCCTTATATTCATGCATCATAACTTATTTAACTATTTTTCTGCTTAATGAGCATTTGCTTTGTTTCCAGTTCTTTGCTACCACAAAACGTCTCATTGCAAAAGTTTTGGCAAATTTAGGACTTTATTTTTCAATCACTGAACTCTTTGGAGCCTGGTAGTGAACTCTCCAGGTCAAAGATTAGGGAAATTTTAGTCATTTTATTTACATAATTCCAAATAAATTTTCATATTGCTTGTACTAATTCAAAGCTCAACAACAATGTATTTTATGCCCATCTTCCCACAATACTCCCAGCTTTGACTTTCGCCATCATTTTGTCATTTTTGTATTTTTGCATGACATAAAGTAGAACTTCAGGGTTATTTGATTTTCATTTTTCTTACTATTAGTGAATTGACTTTGTTTCAAATGGTTTTTACCGGTTTGCAATTGTTTTGAGAATATTCATATCCTTTAACTACCTATTTATTGGGAAATAGTTTTTAGTCTAATAATGTTTATGAATTGAATTTCTTTAATGCTTATTTAGAAATGCTTTCCTTATCTCAACCCTGAAAATCTGAAAGTGCAATATTTCCATCCCTGTTTTGCAGAGAAGAGTGAGGCAAGAAACAGTATATTTTCTTAAGCTTTGCTTTAATAATATGTTTTTACTCTGTCTGATGCTCTGAAAAAAGTCAGGAAATTAAGATTTTACCAGTCTTAGAGAAAAAAATGGCTCATACTAGAGACTTTTCCAAAGAAAATACCAAAGCTTTGGTCTCTTTGACCATTAATTTTGGAATCATTAAGAAGCGTAAGCCTTTTTAACCTCTGTGTCCACAACCACAGATCAAGATGGGAGTTATATCTAGGATCACATGGGTCTTAAATAAAGCCAACACCAATGATTTCTACAGTGTTTACTTACCATAAGTAAGTAAAGTAGTAGTGGTGAAGTGTTAAGAGTCCTGCCCTGGGAATATGAATAAGAAAACCAGGGTTCGAATCCTGGACCTTCTATTGAGTTAGCTCAAGCAGAATAAATGTTGAATGTAAAGTTAGAAGAAACTTGGGATCATTCACTATCCCTCTGCTAACATTTGTAAATGTATGACATGGGATAAATCATTTCATTGAGACTCAGTTTCCTTATATGTCAAGTGGGGATTTTATTAGCTATAGAATAGAAATCCTTAAGCCAGAGTCTACAAACCTGCTTTTAAAAATTATTTATTTGCATAGCTCTATCATTGATTCCCTCCCTCTTCCTATGTGTTGCATTTGATGAATTTAAAAACCTACTTCTGAGAAGAGATCCAGAGACTTCATCAGATTGCCACAGAGTCCACAAAAGTCCACAAAAGGTTAAGAATCCCTGGTATAGAATCCATCTTGCAGGGTTGTTGAGAGGGCTACATGAGAAAGATGTATGTAAAGTGCTGCAGAAGTATTAGTTATTATTCATAGTAGTGGATCCATGGATTACCTTTCTGACGTTTAGTTTCCTCATCTGAAAAATAGAAATAATATTCCTTACACTCTCAACTTCATGGGGTGTTGTTCAGAAAGCATTCATGACATAAATTATTATTTTGGGTGACTTTTCAGAATCCTTGAATCTCAGAGTTGAAGGTTCCTCTTGGGCCATGTGAGCCAATCCATGACTGAAGAAAACTCTCCAATGTACCCAAATAGTGATTTTGTCTAATCTCAGCCTGAAGGCTTTCAGGGAGAAAATGGGAACCCACAACTTCCAGAGGTGTCCCATCATCCTTTTGGACAGTGCTTATTATTAGGAAACTTTTCTTGACATTTCTTTCTTTCTTTCTTTTTTTTTTTTTTTGCTGAGGCAATTGGGGTTAAGTGACTTGCCCAAGGTCACACAGCTAGGAAGTATTACGTATCTGAGACCACATTTGAACTCAGGTCCTCCTGACTTCAGGGCTGGTGGTCTATCCACTGTGTCACCTAGCTGCCCCTTTTCTTGACATTTCTAAATCGACCTTTTTGCCAACTTTACTTGTTGCTTCTGGTTCTGCCTCTTGGGACTTACTAGAAAATTTGATCTTTTTTCTCCATGAGGACCTTTCAAAGACTTGAAGACTGCATCTTTGTCCCCCTGAATCTGTCCTTCTTAAGGTTAAGCATCCATAGTTCTTTCAACCAGTCAGCATTTAGCCCGATTTCAACATCCTTCACTTCACCATCCAGATGACCCTTTAATTTAGTAAGGCATTTTCACTAGACACAACTACTACAACTTAGCTCCTATCTTTCTTCCAAAAGATAGGGTTTCTCCTCAGAGTTTACCATATGAATACTGTTATTTCAGCACGATTCAATGTAAGCTATTGTTCTGTGTCTGAATGACCCAACTAGTCTGAGCCAAGCCACATGGTGTTTTATTTCTTCCCGTGGCCTTCTCATCACTATAATCCAATGAAAAATAGTGGTTGGACTTTTAATATTTAAGAAAATTGAAGGGAATAGGACAAGCACACCCTTTCAGAACAAGAGTTACCAACTTCTTTGCTAAGGAAAACTCTTCTGGCACTGTCCTTAGGCTCAAATGCACTTTTCCTGACTCAATAAACGTAAACTGAATTTTCACTACCCAAGCCAAGTTGCTGTAGAAGGCACAGAGAATTGGTCTCTACTTTCTTATATCTGAGATGTGACAAATGATCTGGATGAGAGGCACAGAGGTTACTGGGGCTTCTTAACTTGGATTCCTCTCTTTTTGTCTTAGTTGAAACAATAGGGAATGGTAGATAGTAAAATAAAAGGGTTGGTTTAGGTGACTTCTAAGGTCTCATGAAGCTCCTCAGCTATGATTCTATGATCTTTCTGGGCCACTTCCAATTTCTTGTTTTATTTTTCTGTTCCAGCTGGCACACGATAGGTCTCAAGTAAGCAAGAGTGAATCTGAGCTAGAAGTTATTGACACAAGATTTTGCTTTCAAGCCCTGAGCTTTGTTCTCTTATTTTCAGTTTCTTAGGGTAAATATATTTATTAGGAAATTAAAAATCTGAAGCCTTAGCGAAGAAGAAAGTGAAAAAGAGTTCTTTCCCATTATCTGATTCGGGACTTCATTCAAATGTATGTGGTGGAACAGAAAGTAGGTTGACTCTGGAGGGAATGGAATAATCATTTATTAAGCATCTTCTATGTTCCAGGTGCTGTACTGAGTGTGTATGCATGCATATGCATCTATATACATATAAATATAATATTTGCATACAATATAGCACCTTATATAATATAATAATTCATATATTATCTCAGTTGCTTATAAAATCTCATTTGATCCTTACAATATCAATTAGGAGTTAGATACTATTATTATCTCTGTTTTATAGATGGGATAATTGAGGATCTAACAGATTAAAAGACTTGCCCTTGCTCACACACTAGTAATCATTATTAGTCAATAAAAATGATATACTAATTGACAGTGACAATTGGATAATGTTGGAGTCAGCACAGTGAAATGAACCCTGGGTAGGCAGTCTAAATGTCTCAGTTAAAATCCTACCTTTGATGCTTATTGCCCATGTGACCCAGGGCAAGCCCCTTCCTTTCTGTTAGCCTCAGTTTCCCTATCTTTAAAATTAAGATAAACAATCACGTATACCTCACAGGATCAAATAAAATGAATATATAAAATGTTTTATAAATCTTAAGACATTAGTTTTTTCTTTTAAATAAATTTTTATTGGTCTTTATTTTTATATTACCATTCATAACATTAGCTATTTTTATTCACACTGTTAACTCTTTGGAGGCACTGAAGCCTGGACCATACCTGGAAACCAAGGGCTCCAGGTTGGGGACATCTGCTCGTGAAGACAACTGCCCTGAGTCACCATCTGGCCCGAGTCATTAGTTTTTCATTTCCAAATGGTTGAAATGACTCTGTGACTGCTCCCTCTAGATTCCTATCTGACCATTTCCCAGTCACATGTGGCCATTTACCTCATGACTGCCCCATGGATTCTGGGTTTCCTGATTCTTCAGGTTTCACATGATCTATGCTATCACTAGTTTGGGGATTGGAATAAAAGTCAGGAGGGCTGGATGCCATCTCAGACCTTCCCTTGGATTTCTGGGAGGCTGTCTGTCAATGTCCTTACTCCATAAGGTCATGGATAGGGTTCATTTTCCTAGAGCTCTGACTGTGCTGAGATTCTAGTAGGGATGAATGGATAGATCTAATGAAAAAAAAAGCCTAGGGTAGGAAGTCCTGGTAAATGCACAAAGAAGTACTAGATCCAGAAGTAGAGCCAGGAGTGGGTATAAAGACCAGGTATAGTAAAGGTATCAGATTTAAGGCCCTAAATGTCTACCTAATTCTACCACCTAAGGAGTTCTTGAGCAGGGCTTCTCGTCACATACATTTTTTTTTCCTCTCCTCTTTCTATAATTTTCACTCACTGTTGAAAACTAGTCAGCATTTAGGCAGTGTATAAAGTTTGCAAAATACTTTACAAATGTTATCTTATTTAATTCTTACAGAAAACTTGAGTTTCTGTATTATTATCACCCCTAATTTCATAGATGACAGGATGGAAGCTTAGAAAGATAAGCATCTTACCTAGGATTGCACAGCTAGTAAATGACTGAGGCAGGAATTAATCTCTGATCTTCCTGATTCTAAGTCTATCAATCTGTCCACTATACCACCTAGCTGCCCATTTTATATTATATTAATATGTTAATATAATATTATTATGATATACAATGTATTATAATATAAATATAATACATTAATATATTATATATATGTATCATATATTATATAATATGCCTATATTATAAGTTTGGTTCCAGTATATAAGAAATGCATGGCATTGAAGAATGATATTGAGGATCAGCAGAAAACAAGAAATTTCAGAGGTTATCAATGCCCAGCCTGTCCTTGAGCAAGGATTTCTTTTATAACATCCCCAACAAGAGATCTCAGCTTTTAGAACCCACTACTTCTCAAAGCAGTCCCTTTCCATTTTCAGATATCTCCAATTATTTGGAAATTTTCTGAATGTGAACTCTAACTCTATTTCTTTGGACCATTAATCCTTATTTTCATTCTATACCCTGGGGCCAAGTACTTGAAGTTGGCTGTTACGCTGTCCATGAGTCAATACATTAATCCATTAATTAATAACAAGCAATCATTAAGAATTTAGTATATGTATTATATGTAGCCTATACATTATAGGCTGCTCTAGGTGCTGCCATTACAGTCAAAAGAACTATTACCAAGGACAGGTTGGACCCAATGACCTCTGCCAGCCCTTGAAGCTCTGAGATTCTGTGGCTCATTCAATTCATTCTCAGGATTATTTTTGGGTCAATGTCCTGCATTGCATATATGCCTGGTAGAATCAAGAACTAATGCTATTCTAGGCTGCAATATGATTTTGAGGATTTTATCCTAGAGGTAATGAAGACTCACTCACGTTTCCTAAGTACTGGGACAATGGCATCAGAGTTTAGCTTTAGTAAATTTCATTTTAATAAATTAATCATTTATTTTGGCAGCTATTTAATTGGGTGCAATCGATAAAGCACTAGACCTGGATCAAGCAAGTCCTGAGTTCAAGCACAGTCTTAGATCCTAGCTGTATGGCCCTGGGCCTGTCAATTAATCTCTGCCTCAATTTTCTCATCTGAAAAATGAATCAATGTGCTACAGTAGTACACTTGAGGCATTTTATTCTATGGTGTTGATTGTGTGGCAGCCTAATGTTAAGGGACACAGTTTCCTGAGTTAGGATGCTTACATTGCAGGTCCCGTGGACAGGTTCCCTCCATGGGGGAAAGCAGTTCATTTCTGGTACAAGAATGAGTAAGCCTTTAAGTCAGGTACTGAGACCAAGCAGGGTGAGGGAGGAGATATATGACTGAGATGATGAAAAGAAAGGGCTGCTACATGGCTGAATCTTCCCAGCCATAAGTAGTTCATGCACGTGAAATGTCCTTATCATCTCTCAGTGTGAGCTCCTGAGATTTAGTCTTTTCCCAGCATCTTTATTTACTTGAGTATATGATAATGATGTGAATATTATCATATACTCAAGTTTTCATTCATAATATTTATATTATTATCATAATATGAATATTGTGATAATAATAAAAATATTATGAATGAAAATGTAATTAACTGCTAGATTATTGGGTGAATTTATTTGCCTATTTATTTACTACTTGTTTTTAATCCCTATCATATTTGTTATGTATAATAACCCTATTATTATATTTACTATAGTGCTATAAGAAATGATGAAGAGTGTACTTTCAAAGAAACCTAGAAAACTTGTATGAGCTGATACAAAATGAAGTACACAGTATCAGGAGAATAATTTGATAAAATAATAGCACTACTGTAAAGACAAATAATTTCGAAATACTCAGGGATTCTGATAATCATAATAAGCAATCACAATTCCGGAGGACTCATGATGAAATACTACCTACTTTCTGATAGAGAGATAATAGACTGAAATTATTGACATAAACATTATATACACATGTGTAAATATGTATGTATATACACATATATACATACATACATGTATATATACACACATATATGTGTGTATATATATACATACAAATATATTAGATATGGGCAGTTTGGGAATTTGGTTTGCTTTGGTAAATAAGCTTGTAACTGCATTTATTGTTTTTGCTTTCTAATGGGAGGGGAAAGTGGGAGAGAGAATACAATTTGAAATAAAATAAAATTTAATACGAATACATATTCCTTTTTCTGATGTGCTGTTAAGTTTCTGTGATAGAGTGTGGATGATCTTGGACACGCCCATCATAATCTGGGATAGGGGTTTCAAGCCAATAGATTTATTTATCATCTAAATTACCCTTATATTAAATTTAGTAGTCTGAGACATTTTGGACCATGTAGAAGATGGGTCATGTTCTTACGTGCTATTGAGGCAGTTGTATAATGAAAAGAATTTTAAATCTGTTTGAAGGAGGTGAGAATGATTATTAAAAAGAAGAGAGGATTGAGGGCACATGATAACTACTTATAAATACACAAAAGATGGTTGCTTGGAAGAGGAAGTTGATTTGGCAAGAAGAAATGGGCAGACATTACATAGACAAGTTACTTTCCCATTTGAGGCCACAATTTCCTCATCTATAAAATCAAAGGATTGGGCTGGATGACTCTCAAGGTCTCTGATGTTTCCATGAGCCTTGAAGAGAACCTCTATCTTCTGACTGGGAGTTCATAACACTACTTATGGAAACTCATTTAAAACAGAGCAGGGAGGGTGAAATTGCCTGAAATGGGACTTAAAGGAGGAGAACATGGGGTCCCACTTTCACTCCTCCTGATTTTGGGTTTAAAACAAAATCCAATCCCCCAAGTCTGTGGCTCTCTTTCATTTTCCATGTGCCCCATCAGACAAACTGGACTCAATCCTTTCTCCATTGGGAAAAAAGGTATTATGTCAATAACTTTCTCAATACCCATGACTTCCTTATCAACACCAAGTTTCCTTCCCATTTTCTCTTAGCTCTTTTTTCTCTCTGACACATGTTGCTAGACCACCATGAAAGTCCACAGCTATGACCCATTCTGAAGTGAGGGATGTTTGTTCAGACAGCTAAGCCTGCTTCCTGCCTCCCAGGGCTAAGAGCATCATCTGGGGTACTTAGTGATGCCTGAGTTGCTCAAGCCTTCTACTGTTAAATTATTCAGTCTGGCCACACACACAGGTAGGATTTGATCTCTCATTCCCAGGTCCTGGCTTGCTGGGACATCACCCAAAACAAAAATAAACAAAACCAAGCCCTATGGGATTTTAATCATTTATATTGTTGTCACGTGGAGCAGCTGTTTCGTTGGTTTGCTAGGGTGGCTGTCCCTGGGATATTTCAGGAGCTGGTAATGATACAGATCTTTTTCATCACCCATGGTGATGAAGGGAACCCTGCCCCCCACCAGGTCTGCCAGCCTCATCTCTCTGCCAGACAGTCTGGCTCCAACACCTGGGTATTTTTAGCTAATGACTAACTTGGTTTTGAAAACTTTTATCTCAGGTCTCCGAGCGTTGCACTAGGACTGTTGGTGGCTTAGAATGATGTCTTTGATGGGAAGGGTGGGAGTGAGGAAAAGACCTGGGGCACAGGTTTGGCATGGGGCTTGCCAACTTTTCTACTAGCTTCAGTCAGAGGAAGCAATGAGGTGGGATTGCTTTTAGGGGGAATTTTAGCCCAGACTTTTGTCTCGGGTCAATCAAATAACCTCTCTGTGCCTCAGTTTCTCCATCTGTAAAATTGTGCTAATGATTTTTCCCCCGTACTCTTTTTTTTTTGTTGTTGTTGTTGAGGCAATTTGGGTATAGTGACTTGTCCACGGTCACACAGTTAAGAAGTGCTAAGTATCTGAATAAGGATTTGAACTCAGGCCCTCCTGACTTCAGGGCGGTGCTCTATCCACTAGGCCACCTAGCTGCCCCTCCCTGTATTCTTGTGATTTTTGTTGGAAGGGAACTTCTCAAATCCTCAAAGTGGGGAGTCTTCCCAGCCTCAAACTCACCAGTGTGATTAGGGAGCTTAGTAAATTGGTCCAGGGGTCCATTTGGCACAGCTATTCTATAAGTCAATGTACACATAACCAAAAATATTGAGGAAGGAGCTGTAGGGAGCTGACCCCGAGAGGCAGATAGGGGTCCCAAGAGGCAATGGTTAGGGAATCATGCATTCAAGGTATAAGAGAGATTAAAGTACACAAGTTAGTCAGTCATAAGGTTTAGAGGGGCAGCCCAGGGAAAGGCCTTTATGTGGGAAATAGAATTTCACTTTTAGGGAATATTGCATAGGTAAGTTTGGCTGGAAGGAGAAGGTGTAAGAGGGAAGGACACGTAACCATCCTGGAGAGATATTGAAATGAGACTATAAAGGGCTTCAAAGGCCAGGGAGAAGGATTTATTTTTATCTCATAGGCAAGAGTGAGCCACAGAAACTTTTTTGGTCAAGGCAGTGACATGGTGACAGCTGTGCCTTAATAAGCATGGTCTTCTGATTCCAATTCCAGTACTCCAGCTTCACAGGAGTATTCCAATAATGATGTTGAACACTATTGAAATTGAGATTATTTTCCTTCATTAAAGGGGAACTCACTTCCTTGCCCCTGCTTTATTCTGGAATACTTCCTGTCTACCTCCGATGATAAGCTCCCCAAATGTAAGGTCTGACGTAGCCATTTCAATCTGTGTTGGTGAATATGTACAAATGGATCTTTGGAAATACTGAAGCAAGAGGCATGAAAGTGTTTTAGAAAAATCATAGAAATAACAGAAGCATCTATTGTTGTTTAATTGTTTCAGTCAGATCTGAGTCTTTGTGACCCCATTTGCAGTTTTCTTGGGAAAGATACTGGAGTGATTTGCCATTTCCTTCTCCAGTTCATTTTAAGATGAGGAAACTGAGGCAGATAAAGTGAAGTGACTTGCTCAGAGTCGCACAGCAACAAAGGATCTGAGGCTACATTTGAACTCAGGAAGATGTCTTTCTGGCTTCATACCCAGTTATCTATCCACTATGTCCACCTATTATGTATGCTCTTATTATGAACAAATGCAGTTTCAGTTAATTGAATCAAAGCCTAGAACAGTGGCCGTCCATCTTCTATTTTTATTTTTTTAAAAGCTTTGTTGATGCTGGCTTTTTTTTTCAATAATCAACATATACCAGTTTTGTGTATTTTTAATAAAATATACCAGTTTGGGTTGAAAACATGTTGGCGCTGAAGCATGCATAATTTTTCTTAAAATTTCAGGTCAGCCCATTAACATTTTAAAAGCACTGACTATGTATTAGACTATTGTGTTAAGGCTGGGCCAGTGAAGGATAGTTTATAAGAATTGCATGGTGATAGGATGGGTGTGAAGGATACTGATGATATAAAATAAACTAGATTTGGCAATGGACTGAAAATGAGAGATAAGGGAAGATGGAGGAGTCCAAAATATTCAAAGTGCTGAAGGTGGGTGCCTGAGAGGATGGTAGAAAACATAAATACTCCCTTGAATATGGCAGAGGTAATCATAATATTATCTCCGAATAGCTCATAGGTTTTTTGTTTATTTGTTTATTTTTTGCAGAGGCAATTGGGGTTAAGTGACTTGCCCAGGGTCTCACAATTAGGAAGTGTTAAGTATCTAAGCTAGATTTGAACTCAGGTCCTCCTGAATTCAGGGCTGGTGCTCTATCCACTGCATCACCTAGCTGCCCCAAATAGCTCATACTTCTATAGAAGTTTAGGATTTACACAGTGCCATCCTCACAACAGCCCTAAGAACTGGATAATTTTCATTTCTGTTACAGATGAGGAAACTCTCTTCATTCATACAGCTACCATTCTGGTTCAGAACATGCAACTTTCTACTTGGATTAAGGTAACAGCCTCCTCAATGGTTCTATTGCTTCTGAAACCTCCCCTCTCCAACCCATCCATCATATAGCCAGCATTATCTACCTAAATAATAGGTTTGCATGGATTACTTTTCCAGTTCAAAAAGGACTTTCTATTATGAAATAAATACTAATACAAGATCCTTCACCATTTGCCTCTAGATTCCATTTTAACTCCTTTCACTAGTTCCATGTTCCAGACAAACTTTTGTGCATGGACCTGACACACCTAGAATTCTCTCCTCATCTCCATTTTCAAGCTTCCTTGATTTCTTCCTTTGGCAAGAAACCTTTCCTGTTCCTCTTTAATGCAAGTGTTATCCCCCTGAAATTATCTCCAATTTGTCCTTTATCATCTTGCTTGTTTATAGTTATTTGCACCTTTCAAGTTCATTAGATTATAAACTTTTTGAGGGTAGGGGTTAATTTTTTTTTGCCTTTTTTGGGGGGTGACACAGAGTCTTATACTCAGCAGGGACTTAATATATACTTAAATTTGACTTGAACAACAAGTATTTCACTCATATGGAAAATCATTCCTTTAATTGATGCTGGGAAAATTATATAAATTTGTTTTTGTTCCACACACACATATCAGCTATATGTATAGGATAAGAAGGGTAAATAGTGGATCAAAGATGTTTTGATTAACAAAAATCTGGCCTCCATTCCTGCATCTGACACTTGCTAGCTGTGGGATTATGGGTGAATTATTTAACATTTTAATGCTGCAATCAATGCTCTAAGAATACCAGGAGTGGACAATTGATGCTTTTCCACACCTGGAGTTACCATTATAGATAAAATCACAGACCCATATAGAGAGATCAAAAGATTAGGGGCTACTTTCCATGAGAAGGAAAGGCTACTCAGGAAGGAAAACAGTCATTTTGAATGTTTTCTATAAATTATTCTTGTGGCTAAATTTGAATTTAGCAAGTTAGTTAGTAAAAGAGGAAATGGGTGGATGCTTCTTTTTGCCAGCTAGGCCATTAACTCTAATCAAAAGGATAAATATGGTATCCTGATTTTTTTTTTGAAAACTCTGGCCCAGAGGTAAGAAGGGTGAAGAGCTTGTGAAGAGGACTGTAGCCTCTGAGGTCCCATGGACATCCCACTGGCAGACACAAAATCCCTGCCCTCTCAGAGAGAACCTGGATTCACCAAACTCAGCTACTTAAAAGGAGATAATCTCACCAACAAACCACATGCCAGGCTCCTTGTAGACAGTTCCTTGTGGCTCCCTTCTATTTTCTCCTCTGTCTGCTCGATTTCCTTCTTTCTTTCTTTCTTTTCTTACTTTTTTTGGTTAGGTTTGCTAAAAATGAAACCAGCATTCTGTAAGAATCCTGTAGTTAGCCAAGAAGAGTTCTAATTTGAGGCCATTTGCAAATCTTTGTGGTGAATAAGACCAGATAATCTTCATTTAGTTGTGTGGGTCACAGGGTAAAGAGGAAAGTACAAGATTCTGGATAGACATCAGCAGGAGAGGACCCAAGTCCCTCCACACCCTATAAATGCATGCTTAATTAGAAACTTAAGCTAGCTGTGCAGCTTTCAAAATTCTTATTGGAAGGTGACCATATAGTGAGAGAAACTAATCACAGAATATTCTCATCATTGCTCCCCTGTGACCAAGAAAGTTGCTGAGATGGTGGGATGGGGTGGGGGGGAGGAGGAAGATAGATATCCATCTTAAAAAATTATAGCCCAACAAAGGGCAGAAATGATCTGCTTAATGGCCCACTCAACATAAACCTGTAATTTAATGAGCTCTTCACTCCCTTCCCCCATTTTCTTCCTTTGGATGCTAGTGCCAGCCTCTTGACAACATCAAAGGAGAAAAGACAGGACTTACTTGTCTGGAAAGATTCTTTGGGGACCTCATTTTTCCTAAATGAGACCTCCAACTCTATGGATGATTGATGAAAAAGCTCCAGAGGCAGTTGCACAAGGTAAGATGACAGAGAGAGTTTGAGATCATTTTATTGAGAGCACTGCTAATGGTAGCAGAGATCTGAAATGGTGCAATACAAGTGTGCTCTTTGAGAAAGCAGATGGAACATGTTGGATTCATCTAATCTGCTCATTCTAAATGATGCCCTTGTAAAGGATATTGGGTTTCTAATGGATGATCTCACTAGTAGGCACCTGATTGGATAGAACTCTGAGTCTAGGATTGGGAAATCTTGAGTTTGCATCCAGTTTCAGACATTTAATTGCTGTGTGATCCTGGGTCAGTCATTTGACTTCTGTCGATATCAGTTTCCTCATTTATAAAATGGAGATAATAACATCATTTATCTCTCAGGAGTGTGAGGATTAAATAAGATAACTGTATAACAAGAAATTAGTAGAGTTCCTGACACATAATAAGTGCTATATAAATGTTAGATGTTATTATTATTTTGAGAAATGGGTAATTATTCTGTTCACAAAATTGAGCTTTAATGAGAAATAGTTTATTAATCATTGCTAATGATGAAGAATCTTAAGACCACTGATTTAAGGAATATATAGCCTGGAAAACAAAATGAGGTAGAACATATTGGTTGTTTCCCAAAACTTGGAAGGACTTGTGGAAGAGTAATTAGACATGCTCTGCTTGTCCTCAAAGGAGAAAATTAGGAACAATAGGTGGACATTACAAAGAGGTAGATTTCTGATAAAGAAAACTTTAAGCCAGATGTTGTAACACACACCTATGAGACCTGTTGTTAAAGAGGCCGAGACTAGTGGATTGTTTGGAGGACATGAGTTCTGAGATGCAATGGCCACAAGCTAATCAAGTGTCTACAATAAATCTGACACTGATATTGTGCTGAGAGGGGATTGGTCATGTGAGAGGTTGCTGTATACTTCCAGTCTAGATGAATCTAGTCTCCCTGGATGGGAGAGCAGGAAAAAGAATGAAAAGAAGGAAGGGAGAGAGGGAAGAAGAAAGGAAGGAGAGAAGGAGGGAGGAAGACATGGAGGGAGGGAGGAAGAAAGGAAGAAAGGAAAAAAGGAAGGAAGGAAGGAGAAAAGGAAAGGAGAAAGGAAGGGAGGAAGGAAGGAAAAGAAGAAGGAAGGTAAGGAGGGAGGAAAGAAGGAAGGAAGGAAGGAAAGAAGGAAGGAAGGAAGGAAGGAAGAAAAGGGAAAACAAAAGAAAAGAAATCTTTTCAACTATTAGAATTGTCTACAAGTAAACTGTATTCTCTTGGGAGGTGGTGAGTCCCTCCTTAGTATTATATAATTCCTTATTTCAAATGTGATTCTATGATCACTTGTTGGGAGGCATTATTTAAGGAGATTTGGGCTGGAAAAAGATTGAAATAGATGGCCTCTGAGGTCCAACTAACTCTAAAACTATTTTATTAAGGCATCCTAAAAAGCATTGTTGAAAGAACAGATTTGTGAATTCTGTACCCTAAGGACCACCAGGCCAGGCCATTTGTCCTGAACCTTCCTAAGTATGTTGTTCCTCTCCATTAAACCATGAAAGCAGGGACAACCTTGGTTTTCTGGCTGTATCCTCACCTTCATTTTATCATTTCCCATTTACCTCTCATTCCCTTACAATATAGCTTCCAACTCCATCACTGGAATGGAATTACTCTCTCCGAGATTATCAGAAACCCTTCTATACTGCTAAATCCAAGAGTGTTGACTTGCTTTTCATTTAATATGATGTCTCTGCAGTTGTTTACCTTGTGGACCCCCAACTTCCCTTAGGTGCTCACTCCTTCCTTGTCTTCTGGAATATCGTTCCTTCTTGATTCTCTTTCTACCAATATGACTGCTCCTTTTTGATCTCTTCTGTTGGATCATCATACTTTCCCCACTGACTACACATGGGCTGCACCCAAGTCTGTCCTTAGCCTTCTTTCCTTCTCTCTCTATCTTCTCCCTTTGGAATCACATCAGCTTTTATGAGTTCAATGATTATTTTTATGTCCAAATCTCCAGCTCCTTCTCTAATTTCTACATGGCCCCAGTTCTGTATTACTAATTGCTTGATGGTCATGATATCCCTCAGACATCTCAAAGCTGACATAATTAAGCAGAGCTCAGGATATTTCCCCCTTAATTTTCTATTCTCCCAAACCTCTATGTTTCTCTCAAGGATATTATTGTAGTCACCAAGACTTACAACTTGAGTATCATTCTTGATTCTTCCCTCTCACATCCTCTTAGTTTCTAAGTCTTGTCTATTTTCATCTCTGTAAATATCTCTAAAATCATCTAGTTCTATTTGCTTACAAGGCCTTGATCCTAGTTTAGGTCCACACTACCTTTCACCTATGCTACTAAGTACTGAGTAGCCTTACTTCCAGATCCTTCCCTTTCCAATCCATCCTTAATTAGTCTGACAAACAAAAATCTAGATTTGGCCATTTCATTTTCACACTGAATAAACTTCTATGTCTTTTTACTTCCATTAGGATCGTTTGTAAAATCTCCAGTATAACATTTAATGCCTTTTGTAATGTCACTTCTACCTACTTTTCCCAATCTCATGCCATATTGCACTGTAAGTTTTAGTCAGTCTGTCCCTTTGACTGATTTTTTGTACAAAATAATCCTTCCCAACCCAGGTTGAAATACTGTGTAACATCTTTACCTGATAGTCCTTAATTTCCAACAAAGTCCAGGTAAATTGCCATTTTCTACAAGTGACTTTTCTTGATTAGTATTCATGCCCTCTTGAAACTTTGATCCCTGCAGACTAGGGATCAAAGGAATCTCAAAGACCACTAAGTATAACTCACCCATTTTACAGACTAAAAAGAAAATAAGGACTAAAGGAGCAAAATGACACAGGTAGGAAACAGTTGAACTGGGATTCAAGCACATGTCCTTTTACTCACAATCCTGTTCTCTTTCTATTATACCTAGTGCCCCCTTTAGATAGATTCTGTATTTACTTATCTGAGATGGGCATTTTCCCCACAATAAAATCTAATCTCCTTTTGAGCAGGGATTGTCTAACTTTGGTCTTTGTAACTATAATGCCTATTACTATGTATGCCTGGATTATAGTTATGACCTCTGTTGAATGGACTTGAATTCAAAAGAAGCTAGTCTGTGGCCTCACGAACTGTGGGGGACCTCCAATTTTCCAGACCTTGGACTTGAAAGCATCTTTTGCCAGCCCAGCCATCTAGCTAACTGCATTGTCTCTGATTTATTTTGAAAAAGATTAAAGGGTAGGGAGAGCTCTGGTCTCAGCATGTGCTCCATGTTGATGCTCAGGGAAAGGCCTCTCTGAATAAAAGGGGCCTGAAGGAACAGAAGGAGGATGTCATGCTAGATAGCTGATTTTCTCAAAGCTAGCTTCTAGGGAGAAAGGAACTAGCAACTCCTTACTTCTGTAAACAAAGCAATTTAGTCATTAGAGTTGAATCATTTGAATGCTCAATACCACCCTCCAGCTCAGTTGGGTGCCTTGGGAGGAAGGCACCTAGGTAATGCCAGGGAATTATTTGTCCCCATGACATACAGGAGGGAACAAGTCTCCCAAACAAGGGTTTCTGATTTAGTAAAGGGAAGTTTTTTTTCACGTATTAACAGTATTTTATTTTCAAAATACATCCAAAGATAGTTTTCAATATTCACCTTTGCAAAATTTTGTGTTCTGAATTTTCTCCCTCTCCTTCTTCCCCCAGTAAGCAATACGATATAGGTTAAATATGAACAATTCTTCTAAACATACTTCCATATTTGCCGTGCTTCTTTAACAGGAAAACATGATTTCAAGTGGAAAATAGGGGCTCAGAGAGACAGTCTCACCTTGTGGGGCAGAGGAAATGATTTGGCTAATTATTACCTAAACAGTAATTTGGTCCAACCCAAACCCAGTCTATTCAATGACCATTTATTTAATGCCCACTCTCTGCCAGGAACTGTGCTAAAAGTCAGAGATATGAAGACATGACAGTAACCAGCCCTGCCCTCGAGGAGCTTACATTATTCAATAACTGAGTCGGGATTTACATTCCCATTCTCTAACATCAATACAGCTTGGGATGGGAAATGGATATGGAGGGAGCATCTCTGTTGGTTTAATTTTCCAGTGTGATTTCATATTATTCTTTTCTACACTCTGCCTTCCAGCCAAACTGCATGGCTGCTGTTCCTCCAGCTGTAGTGGGGCAACTAAAGAGCACAGTGGATGGATTGCTGGGCTTGGAGTCAGGAAGTCCCAAATTCATATCCAGACTTGACACATTAGCTGTGTGACTTTGGGCCAGCCACATTATCTGCATTTGCCTCGGTTCCTCTTCTATAAAATGAGAATGAAAAGAGCACCTACCTTCCAGGATTATTGTGAGGATTGAATGAAATAATAATTATAAGTGGTATCATCTGCTCAGGCTGCCCTCTGAGTCTGGGGGAGACTTTCTCTTTATCTCCATCTTGTAGAATATTTCTGTTCTTTCAACATTCAGCTGAAGTATCACCTTCTTTCTTCATGAAGGTGGTTTTACTGGTTTCCTGACTACCAAGTGCTTTCCCCCACTCTGCCCCCCACCTCTCTCTCTGTCTTTGTCTCTATCTCTCTCTGTGTTGCTCTCTCTCTGTCTCTTTGTTTCTATGTCTTTCTCTGTGTGCCTCTCTTTATCTCTATCACTCTGTCTCTGTCTCTCTATGTGTCTCTATGTCTCTGTGTCTCTTTCTGTCTCTGTCTCTGTGTGTGTGTTGTTCCCCCATGAGATTGGGAGCTCTTTGAGGGCAGGGACTCTTTCACTGTTGTGTTTGTATCTCTAGCACCTTTATCAGTGTTTGGAACACTGTAGGCACTTAAAATATGATTTTAATTTTTGCAGTGTCATTGCTTTGTGAGGTGCCTTTGCACAATATAGGTGCTTAATATATGTCTGTCTAATCTACTTGAATTTGGAGGAGAACACAAACCTGGAGTTTCTTTGAAGATTTCTAATAATAACCACAAAGGGTAGCATTATGTGATAGAAAGGGAATGGACTTTAAAGACAAATAGAGATGAATTTAATATGGGTGATATATTCTGGACATATGATGCTGAGTTGGTCATTTCATATTTCAATGCTGTAGGCAGGGAGGGGAAGGGAATAGGCAATAATTAAATATCTAATATGTACCATAGACTGCTCTAAGTGCTTTACAGATATTATCTCATTTTAGTCACAAACTATTATTATCTGTTATTATGATCCTCACTTTATAGATGAAGAAACTACAGCATACAGAGAAAAAGCGACTTGTCAAGAGGTACACATCTGAGGCTGTATCTGAATGCAGCTCTTCTTGCTCTAGATCCAACACTCTGTGCTTTCTCCAAGGCAACTAGTCTAGAGGTTACAAAGAAGAGGGATATCTGCATTAATAAAGGGACTTTCCTCACTTTGGAGTTCCCTGACCCAATGAAACCAGTTGTCCACTCCTCTTGAAGGGTGAAAACAAAAATGTCTGAGACCAAACCTAATTGACATATTCTCTGTGTTAAACATATTGTGGGTCCTCTGGATTATTATTCTGAACCTGAATAGCTCTGGATTTGCAGAAGCTATAGAAGTAACTGAGCTTGGTTTGTATCGCTGATATGGTCAAGTATAGAGTTTCTGATATGAGCTTTCTTTGTGCTTGGTTTGTCTCCATCCTAAAAATACAGGGCAGAAAGAAGAAGACAAGCCATCTTCCTAATGGATGGTTGTAGCTAGTAAGGTTCCAGTTAATGATAGTTTTATTGTAATCACAATCATATGTGATGATGGATGCATTTTCAAACTCCTCACCAAAGTATATCTGATTGATCAGGTAAAACAAGACTCTCCTCTCATCTCCCTCAGCCAATTCTGACTCTTACTCATACATAGCATCATCTCAACTAATGGTTCCCACTATCAAATAACTAGGAGGAGATAGCCTTGAAGTAGGCCTGCAGCAGCTGAAATATGACCCACATTTTGCTGAAATAATTAGGATGCTATTAGGGCAGATCCATCATCTTTCTCAGACCAGGCTGGGAGAAAGGAGAGGAGGTAAAACAAAAAATATTTCTGATCTCTATCATTTCATTTTATAAAGAAGGTGTTTTTGAAGTTTCAGGATAATTATTATAATGCTAAGGTGAACATCCTGAAAGATTAAGCTATGTGGAAACTTAATCTTCCAAATATACACTAAAGGCAGAAGCTACCATTTTTAATTAAGAGAAATGGAGTGAAAGTAGTAGATGTTTGCTATTTGGGAGTAGATTGAGTGAATACTGGTAAATGTTCTGTTATTAGCTCTCTGGAAAAAATGGAGTTATGGGACCCTGGGCAAATCACTGCACCCTGTTTGTCTCAGTTTCCTCAAATGTAAAATGAACTAGAGAAAGAAATGGCAAAGCATTCCAGCATCTCTGCCAAGAAAACCCCAAAATAGGGGACAATGAGTTGGATATATCTCAAAATGATCAACAACAAATACACGGAGCACTTTTAAGTTTATTCTTCTTCTCCAACACTTTCTTTAGCCTAAACAATCCCAAACAATAAAGCTAGCCCTACATAGTGCTTGCTCATTTCTAATGTGTAAATGCTCACACTTAAATTTAAATATTGGCTATTGGGAATCAGTTTGAGCTGATTCCAGCACATCCCTGAAGCAGACAATCCAAATTCTGTTCCTACTTCCAAAATAGTGGGGGGGGGCTGTCAAAAAGACGGTAATTAGATTATTGGCTACTGACAAATAAGTTCTTGTCAATTGCAAGGGTCTCATGGGCTCTGAATGTCAGTGTTCAGCATCTTCTATCACAAGTATAGCCAAGACATGAGGGAAGGGCTCAGAAGATATTAAGTATAGGGCTACTTCTGACCTGGTGATGTATATAGAGACTCTGTGGACCAAGTCTTCATTGTTTTTTTCTACCCAAGATCTCATGCAGATTATAGTGCAGTCTGACACATTAGATTTTACACAGGTGAATCAGAAGCCCAGGCAAACCATCAGGAAACACCAGATGATCCTGCATCATCTCTCCTATGACCCAAAGAGATTTCTCCTGGCTCCCTTACTTTCTATCTTTTCAAGATAATCCCTTCTTGGGGCAGGTAGGTGGTACAGTGGATAGAGCACCAGCCCTGAAGTCAGGAGGACCTGAGTTCAAATGTGGCCTCACAAAGTAAACACTTCCTAGGGGTGTGAGCCTGAGCAAGTCACAACTCCAATTGCCTCAGCAAAAAATAATAATAATAATAATCCCTTCTGTAGGCTTAGTACAAGGGCTAATTTAGGAATCTTAGAATAGAGGTTCTGAGTCTCCTTACTTCTATTTCTAGCTGATAGGCAGTCTCAAAATGGGAGAGAAGTTGATGACTTTGTTAGGACAAATGCCATCCAGCTTTGATGGCTCACTTGCCCCATTTAAAAATTATGGTATCAGTATATTCTTGTGGGCACAGATTATATCTTATTTATCTTTAGAGCTTCTACCATGGCACTTTGCACATACAAAGTGCTTTAAAAAGTCGTCTTCATGGAATGAGTACACTTTGGGATATTTTTCTAGAACTAGGGAGGCTACATCTACTTCTCAGGCTTCTAAGATCCTCAGGACATTCAGAGTATCTGTTCTCTATTGCCAGTTGCTTGAGTACCCACTGTTTAATAACTTGTTAAGTGCTAGTAACAAGCACCCCACTTCCATTTAATCATTTACTATCAATTGGCTTATTTTTTTGGGGGGGACTGAGTCTTTCTATCTCTCCTGGGTTAGAAGTATAATGGTTACTCATGGGTCCAATGATCAGTGCTGATCAGTATGGAAACTTTATTCTGCTGGATTCTATCATTTACTTCTCCTTAAATGACTTGGTGGTCCTTCAGATTCAAGACATCCATCAATCTCAGCCTCAACTATCTCCAATAGTGAGGGTTAAATGCATGTGTCACCACATGCTACAAAAGAATATTCAAGGATATAGGAAGAACAAATATATGAATATCCTCCCTTCCCCCTACACACACCCATTCCTTGGGGATATACTCTTATTTCAGTTTTTTCTATGACACTGGTCTCACAAGTCCATGTCCAGCTGTTGAATGACTTCCAGTCAGATGTGTTCTCAACTCCGCTGCTTATGGATTGGGTCCTGAAGGTCCCTCTTGAAAGTTATTCCTTGTTCCTTAGAGTATCATTACAGATCTGGATACTGGAATGCTAAGATACTCTTCTGACCTTTTGAACCTCAAAGGGTCAGAGTCTTCAATCTCCAATCTAAAACATAAGTGCAGAGGTCAATGACTAAGGCTTTTTCATTTGGACACATGGCATCATGGTGTGAGAAGGACCTAAGGCTTCTCCTCTTACAGCATCATTTTTCATTATAGTCCATATTCAAAGAAATCCAATGGACCCATCAAGAGTGTATCCAGAGAGACCGTCCTTTCTGATCGCCTCCATAGTCCATCAAAGGGATTTTGTGTCAACAAATGGTTACCAGGTACAGAATGCTTCCACATGTGCCAGTGTCTCATCAAGGCTATTGCCTCTCATGGGACCCCTCTGGAAGAAGGCTCCTCAGTATCCCCATGTGAAGCTGTCCTATCAGCCAAGCACAACAATGCTTGCTTCAGATGTTCATCACATTTGGTTGTAGAATGAATCTTTGAATAAAGAAAACCAGCTGTCTTTATTCCTCTTTACTGCTCTCTGTTCCACCTATCCCAGACTGATTGCTGTTCCCCAAACTCACATTCAAACCTTGTCCTTTTCTTGGCCACCTCTGTCCCATATGAATGAGGCTGGCAATTTTGCCAGTTCTGTGTCAGTTAAATCCAGTTTACGGGAAGTCAATACATCATCTTGATGTCATTGGTTCTCTTTGAGAATGAAGGAAGAACAAAACAACCTTCCCAGGAACCGTTTCCCTTTGAAATTTCCAGTGCTTATGATAGTGCAAGCTCTTGACAAATGCTTTTCCTTCATTCATTCCCAGATACCTGGGAGAGGCTGGGTTGGGAATGAAGCACTAAGTGTCACTAGGGAAGTGGATTCCCTAATCTTAAAAAGTTGCTGAATTATTAAAACACTTTCTCATTTGAAGTAAGTGGGAACTTTCTAAAATGCAGGACATTGCTTCTTGCATTGTAAAACACCATTTAGACAAGGCAGAGAGCTCAGGGGAGACATCAGAGCACCTGCTAAAGAGCAAGCCCACTTTTCTTTGGTCTATGCCATCTTACACCATTTTATCTAAAATAACCATCTCCAAACATCATTTTTTAAAATTGAACACAAATATTTGAGCATATGCTCCCAAAAGGTACACATTTATTTATTTATAAGTTATGGAAATGTATTGCTGTGCTAATAATTTTGTACCTTATAAAACTTACACAGAAATTACAAAAGAAAAAAATGGCTAAAATTGGGGAAGCATTGGAGTTTATGGAGCAAGAGAGTGACATGGTCAGATTCACATTTCAGGAAAAATGACTTTGGTCATTGAATAGAAAGTTGGAGGGAGAGGAAAGAAAAACAAGTCAGGGAGGTCATTGGGAGGCTATTGACCATGGTCCAGGTGAGATGTGATGAGAGTTATCAACCCTGATGAAATGATCAAAGAATCACAGCAACTATACAACCTCAGTTATCTCAAAATAACAGCAGTAGCACCAGCAGCAACAACAACAAAACAGAGCACTCATATAAGTTAGCAAAACTACATTTAACTCAAAAAATAAAATAAAACCAAAGAACTAACAGTGGTTAAAAACAAAAAGCTTTCTTTGTCCTATTGGGGAGGTAAACTAGACACACATGTGCTGGGGGTTCCTCTAATAGGAGATTCCCTTTAGTGTGGGCAAATATCAGTACTTATACCAATGGCTATAGCCCAGAAAATGAAGTGTCACAGAAACAATGAGTTATGTTTGATTAATAGCAGGACTTCATAACAGAACATGGGTACTACAGATCCTTGTCCAAGCTCAGACACCACCTTATGCTGCTGTGAAACAATTCTGGGATTTTGCTTTGGCTGAACTACAAAATTACAAAAGGATCACTGTTTGCTAAGCTCAAAGCACAATTTGCTCACTGGAAAATATGGTTTCTCCTAATAATTAAAAGAAAGGCACAGGGTCCTGACAGGTCTATGTTAGGTTGGTGGTTATAGTAGGGTAAAGAAGGAAATAGATAAGAGAGATATGGTAGAGGTAAAAATGGCAAGATTTAGTGGTTGATTAAACACATGGAAGTGGCTGAAGAAAAGTGATGAATCAGTGATGACAGAGATTTTGAACCCATTTGAGTGGATTCTGTGGATTTCTTCAACAATGAGAGGGGAGAATGGAAGAGGAGTGGGTTTGAAGGGAACTATATTTCAAGAACATTGGAGATCCCAGTCAAAATGAAAAGAAGTAAGACAGGGCTCTTCCTCATCAGTCATGTCTACCGTCTCATTGAAAACCAAAGTCTATTCTCTGAGGAGTGTCTGATGTAGCCACAAGATTATCTAAGGGAAAGGAGGGAAAACTATGGGCAGGATTTTCCCAATAGCACCTCTGCTATATATATGATTCATTTGGGCTATAACTTCTCTAAGGGCTTACTCTCTGATTAGCAGGGAAGAGGTTGGATACTTAGAAGACTGAGGCAAGAAGCAGATGAAAGAGTTTTGGGAGATATAAGTAGGTATGGTTGTATCATACAAGTCCCATGATGGACTATTACTGGACAACCTGTCTTCCATTTAGACAAGGCAGAGAGCTCAGGGGAGACATCAGAGTACCTGCTAAAGAGCAAGCCCACTTTTCTTTGGTCTATGCCATCTTACATCATCTTACGTCATCTTATCTAAAATAAATTCCCACAACTCTTGGTGTTAATATCATAGTCCCTTTGGAGGATGTCATAGCTCCTCTGGAGGCTTGGATCTCACTTTGGAGACTTCTGCTCTGGGGGAATTTCTTGGGATCTTAGAAGATGGCATCCACATCCTTAAGAGACCTCTGACTTTATGAAACTGCAGACAGAAGAACCACTGTGATTTTTTTTTTTCTGATTGACACTCCAAAGGCCTCTTTTGGATGCTTCTTTTTGGATCATGTGACTTCAACACTAATCACCTACACCTCCAATTCAGCTCCAACAATGAAGACCAGGTGCTAGAAAGGCTCCTGAAAAATCTTTCTTCAAATTGTCAATACTCTTGAACCTCCCTGTCAGCATCACAGTCAAAAGACTTCCAAGTAGAGAGCTTTGTAGGTGGAAGGAAGCTATTCAGCTGCCACTCAGGAGAAAGTAAGGGTCTCCTCACTTTAGATTAGAGCTGGCAGCCTGATCAGCTCTCCCTGAAACTTCCTCCATTTCCCTTGATCTGAATAGCTTCCTCCATCTCTCTAATCATAGGATGAAGAGTTTACAGTTGAAAGTGACTTCTAGGAGTAGCTTCATTTTATTAATGAGAGCCAAAAAGGTTAATCAACTCACAAATAGTAGGTGAATATAGTATGATTTGTAGACCATAAAGTGTCACAGAAATATTCATGTTTTTATTGTTGTTGTTCTATCAGTCAGTAAATATTAAGAACCTACTATGTGTCAGAAACTGTGTTAAAAGTTGAGGATACAAAAAAAGCAAAAGACAGTCCCTTTTCTCAAGGAACTTAATGTGAAGGGGGAGAAGTCATGCACAGTTATGTTTGAAGGGAAAGCACTAGCATTAAAGAGCATGGGAAATGTCTTTTGCAGAAGGTGACTGGGCCTTCAGAAAAACCAGAGCACCCAGACTGAATCAGGGAGATCATGAAGAAGAGCATTTCTGGCCTGCCTGGGAGATAGCTAGGGAAAATACCTAGAGTTAAGAGATGGAGGGTCTTGTGGGGAAATAGTAAACATAATGGACTCATTCTAGAGTGGAGGAGCAAGGCAGAAGGTGTGAAAGATTGGAAAGGTGGGGACCAGGTAGAAAGGACTTTCAACCATAAAAATTTTGATTTAAAATATCAAAGAATCATGAGGGTTTGTTAAAAGGGGGTATAACATGATCTGACCTGCACTTTAGGAAGATTACTTTGGCAATCAAATAAAGGATGGACTGGAATACTGAGAAACTTGAGACGGAGACACCCACCAGCAGCTACTGCAATTTTCCAGGTATCAGGTGATGAGATACTTCACAGTGACAGCAGCATTCAGAGGAGAGAAGGGGAGCAGGAGAAAAAGGATACAAAGGTAGACAGAGACAGAGAGAACAAAGACAGAAACAGAGAGGCAGAGAGAAAGAAGTTTTCTTATTTTTCTTTCACCTCTTCATTGTAAGCTTTCATTGTTCATTTTTTTACTTTGATAATTTGATTTTCCTCTCTATATGTCTGTCTGTCTCCCTCCATTCCTCTCACTCTTTGTCTCTCTCCAGGTCATCTAAAAGTTATCCATTTTTGTCAGTCTTTCACAACACCTCTTAGTTTTGCTTGTCATTTCTATAGACTTTTTTGTTCATTTATCAATTTATCTAATTTCCAAGTTTTCCTCTTTCATGCTTCTTTTAGCTTTAGTAATTTATGGTTTCAAAGTTCTTAAAAGTGATGCTTATTTCTTGAATGTTCTCTTTTTGTATTTTGTTGATTGACATTTTCAGACATATAATTTGTCCTCTGAAGGCTATCTATGCCTCAAAATGTTGTGTATTGTGTCATGCTATCATTCTATTTTACAGTTATTGTTGTGGGTGATAATAATGATTGGATATTTAACAGAATGCTTTAAGGATTACAAAGCACTTTACAAATGTTGTCTCATTTGATCCTTATTGAGAGTTTAAATGATTTGTCTAGAATTATTCTACTAGTCACTATTTGAGGCAGGGTCCAAACCCATATTTTCCTAGATCCAGATCCAGAATTCCATCCACTACATCTGTTGCTTCTACTGTGAATTCTGTTCACTCATTAGTCATTAGTCATTAGTCAGGATCTTGTTGCTTGGTTTCCATTTAATTTCTCATGTTTATCATGTATTAACTAATTTTTATTAAATATTGTCTTTAAAGGATATGCTAGGCATTCTACCTTTTTTGCTTTTATGGATAGGTTTCTGGTGTCTTACTGTGTCATCTGTTTTTGTAAATGCATTATCAATGCTGAGAAAAGCGCATTTATGCACCTTCTTTAAGAACCTATTCAGAAGGGCGGAACCAAGATGGCGGAGTGAAAAGGTGACTCTCTGCCTCCTCCAATCTTCTCTCAAATCAACAATAAAATAAGCCTCTGAACTGATCTTCAAGTCAACGAATCCAGAAATATTTGGACACTGCTTGCAGATATCTCTGAAAAACTTCAGATCAGGTTTGTCTAACTCGGACAGAGGGATAAACAGAGGACTCCAGTATCAGAGAACTCTGGTGTAGGCTGGAAGTGAGAGTGGGAATCAGCTCAGCTCATCGTGGCAGAAACTCCAAACTCCAAATTCCAAACACCTGGAGTTTATCTGAGGCACTCGGGACACTCTGCCCTGATTGGGAGCAGGTGTTCTGGCAGACTTGCCTTGTTTAAAGAGTAATCTGGGCTTAGTCCTAGCCCCCACTGGCCCAGCACCTTAAGTTAATTCCCTGAATTGCCCCAGGGCAAAGATTTTCAGCCACCGTTTTTTCCAAGCCTTAAAGAGACATCCACGCTGTCTAAAAAAAAATGAAGAAGCAAAAGAGAGCTCTCACCATAGACAGCTTTTTTCGAGACAGAGAAGAGCTGACCCCAGATCCTGAGGTTCCTTTAGATAAAACTCCAAAGGAAGTTATTAAGGACCATCACTGGTCCCCTTTACAAAAGGCCTTTCTGGAAGATTGCATAAAGAACCTCATAAGAGAGCTGGAGGATAAATGGGAAAATAAATTGAAATCAGTGCAAGAAGGATATGATGCCCTGCAAAAGAGATATGAAAAAGACACCAATTTATTGAAAAATAAAATTAGTGAAGTGGGAAAAGAGTGCAATGAACAAAAAAATTCAATTGGCCAGTTACAAAAGGAGCTTAAAAAGGTAACTGAAGAAAAGACTTTAAAAATAAGAATTGAACAAATGCAAGTGCATGACTCAATAAGACTTCAAGAATCAGTCAAACAAAAACAAAAAAAATGAAAAATTAGAGGAAAGTATGAAATATCTCCTAGGAAAAACAACTGACTTGGAAAATAGATCTAGGAGAGACAATCTAAGGATTATTGGACTTCCTGAAAGCCATGATGAAAAAAAGAATCTAAACACTATCTTCCAGGAAATCCTGAAAGAAAACTGCCCTGAGATTGTAGAATCAGAAGGCAAAATCACCATTGAAAGAATTCACCGATCACCTCCTGAAAGAGACCCCAAAATTAAAACCCCAAGGAATATCGTGGCTAAATTTCAGGACTATCGCACCAAGGAAAAGATTCTGCTAGCAGCTAGAAAGAAACAATTCAAATACCAAGGATCAATAATTAGAATCACACAGGAGCTGTCAGCCTCCACATTGAAGGATCGAAGGGCCTGGAACCAGATATTCCGAAAGGCAAAGGAACTTGGATTACAGCCAAGAATAACCTATCCAGCTAGAATGAGCATTATCCTCCAGGGAAGAAGATGGTCATTCAATGATATAGGTCAATTTCACCTATTTCTAATGAAAAGACCAGATCTGAACAAAAAATTCGACATCCAAACACAGAACTCAAGAGATACATAAAAAGGTAAAAATGAGAGGACTCTTGAGAACTTTATTTCTACTGGGAGTTACTTAAAGTTTGGGGGTATAATTAACTAGATATTACTTTGATAATAGGAAAAAGAAAACTAGAGGGGGAAAGGTTGTCATACTGGGGAAAAGAGGGGAAAAGTGGTAAAATAAGATCTAAAAAAGGAGGTAAAAACAAGGTAAAATCTCTTGAAGAGGCAAAGAAAACCTAATATAATTGAGAAAAAGAGGGGAGGGAGATAAGAATTGTGTAAATCTTACTCTCATCAGGTTGGGCTCTAAAAGTGTATAGCAGACACTTGATTTCACATAGAAACTTGTCTGTTGCTAGAGGGAAGTGGGAGGGAAAGGAGGAAAAGAAAGGGATAAACTAATAGAAGGGAAAATACAAGAATCAGGGGAAAGGAGTAAAAACAGGGGGAAGGGATCTAAAGTATTGTTTGGGGGAGGGGGTCATCAAAAGCAAAGTACTGAGGAGGGAGGAAGGGAGAAAGGGGAAAGGAAAGGGGAAAACATAACTTGGGTAAATAAGATGGCAGGAAATAAAGAATTAGTTATTCTATCTGTGAATGTGAATGGGATGAACTCTCCCATAATGTGGAAGCAGATATAAGACTGGATTAAAAACCAGAATCCCACAATATGTTGTCTACAAGAAACACATCTAAAACATAGTGATACATATAGGATGAAGGTAAAAGGCTGGAGCAGAAAATATTATGCTTCAGGTGAACAAAAAAAAGAAGGGGTAGCAATCCTTATCTCAGATCAAGTAAAAGCCAAGATAGATCTAATCAAAAGAGATAAGGAAGGAAACTATATTTTATGAAAGGGTACCATAGATAATGTAGTAATATCAATACTAAATATATACGCACCAAGTGCAATAGCATCCAAATTCCTAGGGGAGAAATTAAGAGAGATGCAAGAAGAAATAGACAGTCAAACTATGCTAGTAGGGAATCTCAACCTTGCTCTCTCAGAATTAGACAAATCAAACCACAAAATAAACAAGAAAGAAACTAGAGAGATAAACCAATTGTTAGAAAAGTTGGGTATGATAGATCTATGGAGAAAGTTGAATGGAGACAGTAGGGAGTTTACTTTTTTCTCAGCAGTCCATGGAATCTATACAAAAACTGACCATGTGTGAAGGCATAAAAACCTCAAAATCAAATGCAGAAAGGCAGAAATAGTAAATGCATCTTTTTCAGATCATGATGCAATAAAAATCACATGCAATATAAGGCCAGGAGAAAATAAACCAAAAGTTAATTGGAAATTAAATAATCTAATCCTGAAGAATGAATGGGTGAAAGAGCAAATCATAGACACAATTAATAATTTCATCCAGGAGAATGACAATACGGAGACAACATACCAAAATTTGTGGGATATGGCCAAAGCGGTTATAAGGGGCAATTTTATATCTCTAGATGCTTACTTGCATAAAATAGAGAAAGAAAACATCAGTGAATTGGGTTTATTATTAATAAAACTAAAAAAAACAACAAATTAAAACCCTCAATTAAATACCAAATTGGAAATTCTAAAAATAAAAGGAGAAATAAATAAAATTGAAAATAAGAAAACTATTGAATTAATAAATAAAACTAAGAGTTGGTTCTACGAAAAAAACAACAAAATAGATAAGCCTTTACTTAATTTGATAAGAAAAAGGAAAGAGGAAAATCAAATTGTTAGTCTCCAGAATGATAAGGGAGAACTTTCCTCCAATGAAGAGGAAATTATAGCAATATTGAGGAGTTACTTTGCCCAACTTTATGCCAGTAAGTTTGATAATCTAAATGAAATGGAGGAATATCTACAAAAATATAGATTGCCCAAGTTAAAAGAAGAAGATATAAGTTATTTAAACAGCCCCATATTAGAAAAAGAAATAGAACAAGCTATTAACCAACTCCCTAAGAAAAAATCTCCAGGGCCAGATGGATTTACATGTGAATTCTACCAAACATTCAAAGAACAATTAATTCCAATACTATACAATCTATTTAAGAAAATAGGGACAGAAGATATACTGCCAAAATCCTTCTTTGAGACCGATATGGTGCTGATAGCTAAACCAGGTACGGTAAAAACAGAGAAAGAAAACTATAGAGCAATTTCCCTAATGAATATTGATGCAAAAATTTTAAATGAGATATTAGCAATGAGATTACAGAAAGTCATCCCCAGGATAGTACACTCTGACCAAGTAGGATTTATACCAGGGATGCAAGGCTGGTTCAATATTAGGAAAACTATCAGCATAATTAATTATATTAATAACCAAACTAACAAAAACCATATGATTATCTCAATAGATGCTGAAAAAGCATTTGATAAAATCCAACATCCTTTCCTATTAAAAACACTAGAGAGTATAGGAATAAATGGGCTTTTCCTTAAAATTTTCAGTAGCATCTATTTAAAACCATCAGCAAGCATCATATGTAATGGAGACTAACTAAAACCATTCCCAATAAGATCAGGAGTGAAACAAGGCTGCCCACTGTCACCCTTACTATTTAATTTTGTATTAGAAATGTTAGCTTTAGCAATAAGAGAAGAAAAAGAGATAAAAGGAATCAGAGTAGGTAATGAAGAAACCAAATTATCACTCTTTGCAGATGACATGATGGTATACTTAGAGAACCCTAGAGACTCAACTAAAAAACTACTAGAAACAATTCGCAACTTTAGCAAAGTTGCAGGATTCAAAATTAATCCACATAAATCATCAGCATTTTTATGTATTTCCAACAAAATTTAGCAGCAAGAGATACAAAAAGAAATTCCATTCCAAATAACAGATGATAGGATAAAATATTTGGGAATCTATCTGCCAAGGAAAAGTCAGGAACTATATGAACTAAACTACAAAACACTTTCCACCCAAATAAAATCAGACCTAATCAATTGGAAAAATATCAAGTGCTCATGGGTAGGCAGAGCGAATATAATAAAAATGACAATACTACCCAAACTAATCTACTTATTTAGTGTCATACCAATCAAAACAATTTCAGAGAAAGGCAACACAATGCAAGCAAATATCAATAGAGAGCATGAAAATGTTATGTTGTGGTCCATATTTCATATCACCCTCTCTGGGTATCAAAAGAAATTATTTTACAGATCTAGAAAAAATAGTAGCAAAGTTCATTTGGAAGAACAAAAGGTCAAGGATTTCAAGGGGATTATTGAAAAAAAAGGCAGATGAAGTTGGCCTTGCTGTACCAGATCTAAAACTATATTATAAAGCAGTGGTCATCAAAACCGTTTGGTACTGGCTAAGAAATAGAGCTGTCGATCAATGGCACAGGATTGGTTATCAGGACAATCTAGGCAATAACCTTAACAATTTAGTGTTTGATAAACCCAAAGACCCCAGTTTTTGGGATGAGCACTCTCTATTCGGCAAAAACTGCTGGGAAAATTGGAAACTAGTGTGGAAGAAATTAGGGCTTGACCCATGCATAACACCACATACCAAGATAAGATCTAAATGGGTTCATGATCTAGATATAAAGAGGGACTTTGTGAGCAAGTTAGAGAAACGTAATATAGTTTACCTCTCAGACCTGTGGAGACGGAATAAATTTATGTCCAAAGAAGATCTGGAACTCCTAATTGAACACCAGATGGATAATTTCGATTATATTAAGTTAAAAAGTTTCTGCACAAATAAAACTAATGCAGACAAGATTAGGAGGGAAGCATCAAATTGGGAAATCATCTTTACATTTAATGGTTCTGATAAAGGTCTCATTTCTAAAATATACAGAGAATTGTCTCATATATATAAGAATTCAGGCCACTCTTCAACAGATAAGTGGTCAAGGGATATGAACAGACAATTTTCAGATGATGAAATTAAAACCATCTCTAGTCATATGAAAAGTTGCTCCAAATCACTATTGATCAGAGAAATGCAAATTAAGATAACTCTGAGTTACCACTACACACCTGTCAGATTGGCTAAAATGACAGGAAAAGATAACGATGAATGTTGGAGGGGATGTGGGAAAACTGGGACACTAATACATTGTTGGTGGAACTGTGAACAGATCCAACCATTCTGGAGAGCAATTTGGAGCTATGCTCAAAAAGTTATCAAACTGTGCATACCCTTTGACCCAGCAGTGTTTCTACTGGGCCTATATCCCAAAGAGATCTTAGAGGAGGGAAAGGGACCCACATGTGCAAGAATGTTTGCGGGAGCCCTTTTTGTAGTGGCTAGAAACTGGAAACTGAAGGGATGCCCATCAATTGCAGAGTGGCTGAATAAATTATGGTATATGAATGTTATGGAATATTATTGCTCTGTAAGAAACGACCAGCAGGACGATTTCAAAGAGGCCTGGAGGGACTTGCATGAACTGATGCTGAGTGAAACGAGCAGAACCAGGAGATCATCATACACAGCAACAACAGTATTACATGATGATCAATTCTGATGGACATGGCTCTCTGCAACAAAGAATTGTCTCAAACCAGTTCTAATTGTTCACTAAAGAAAACCCTATATACCCAGAGAGAAGGATATGAAATATGGACCACAACATAACATTTTCATGCTCTCTATTGATATTTGCTTGCATTGTGTTGCCTTTCTCTGATTTTCTTTTTTTTTTTTCTTGTAGATAGGATTTTTCTTGCATAACTTGTCAAGTATTTCAACATTATTAACATGTAGTGGACTTCCTGCCATCTAGGGGAGGGGAGGGGACTGGGCATTAAATTTGTAATGGAAAGCTTTGTAAAGATCAATGCTGGGGAACTACCCATACATATGTTATAAAAATTAAAAAGCTTTTAAAAAAAGAACCTATTCAGAAGATTCCATTAGTCTTTCAAATCTAATTTTTCCAATATCTATTCAGGTTTATATTTTTCCTTTTTGTTACCTTTCTTTTAGATTTATACAGTTCAAAAAAAGGAATTTTAAAGTCTTTTAAAATTATGTTACTATCTCTTTCTTTTAATAATTTAGTTATTTAAAAAATTAATTTATATGCTATGCCATTTCGTCCACATAAATTTATTAATGATATGGCTTTGCTTTCCATGATGTCTTTAAAGCATAATATAGTTTCCATTTTAATTTCTTTTGACATGATATATTTTTGTGTCTTGTCTTAATGTGACTGCAATGCCTGTTTTTTAATCACTTGAAATATAGTAGTATTCTTTCTAGTCTCTCTTTTTCATTTTTTTGTCCTTATTTTTAAAAATATTCTTATATGCAGAAAAAATATATTTTATTATTTTGTTTTATTGGCAAGCACAATTCATTCATATTTAACCTTTAGTTGTCAATTTATATTTTAAATGAAATTCTTATCTATTAAAACTCCCTTTCTCTTTTAAGCCAGCAACTTGTCCTAAAGTAAATTTTTCTTACATTGATTTGATCTCCCTCCTTTCCCAAAGGTTCTCATCTCTATTCTTGCTTATTTTCCACTATACCAAACTTATTCATTCTGTCTCTCCCTCTTTTTCTTTTTTTTCCATCTACTCATTTTTCCTTCCTTCCTTTCTTCCTTCCTTCCTCTAATCAAATTGAGTTTAATTTAAAATTCTTCATTGTCCTCCCAATTTATTTGTATCCAAATTCTTAACTTGAGTAACAATTATTGTTCCTTCCTTACTTGTATCCCTGAATTGCCATTTCTGTAGTATAAGCTTCCATTCATTAATTGTATACTTAGGTGTTTCTCCTTTACTATCGTTGTCCCTTATGAAAAGCAGAAGATAAAGTTTCTCTTCTCCCCATCCCCAATTTGCTCAAGACATTAAAGCATATTTAGATGTCAATCCTTCCACACTTTTCCTCATTTTTCTTTGCCTAAAGAAAAGCTTGGCTTTGTTGCAGGCCCTTCTTTTGTTCTGTTTCCCTCCTAGATTCATGTAGCAGGTTATCTGTTGTGGTGCAATTCATTCTGTCTTTTGTGTCTTGAGACACAATTCCACTTTGGCTTTTCCTGTCACCACTCATCCCTTCCAAGGGATACAGTTTATCTTTGACTCTGATCCCCCTTCCATCCTGGATGCTATCACCTGTGTGCCTATACACCATCTCTCCTGGGATGGGACACAATTCTGGGAAGAATTATTCTTTTCCACCTGGTGTCCATTCTTCTCAATGAAATCTGTGTTATGGCTCCTGTTGTTCCATCTGCCAATGGCATCTCATTTGCTTCCCCTTAGGTGAAATAAATTTTCCCTTTTTCCTATCATGCCCCCTCTTCTCCACAGTCCTCCCCTGTCCCATGCTTTTGGAGAGACCCAAGAGAGTGAACAGAAGAGCATCTCTGACTCCCTTCTTTCTCTTGCCTCGTTTCTCCACACCTGATGGGCTTTTCTCTTTGGCTACTTAGATTTGTTTTTCTCTTCATGGTCCCTCTTTGAGTTTTCTTTTAATTAAATCAACTAAAATTCATTTTTATATGCATTTATAAACTATACCTCCTCTTCCCCTTACACACACTCATTAACTAACAATGACAAAAACAAAGCCTTCACTAAAAACATGCATTGTCCAGCAAAGCAAGCTCTCACCTTGGCCATGCCTGAAAATGCATGTCATTCTCACACTGGTAAATTCAACATTTTTTCCAGCAGGAGGAGAATGGAATGGTTCATCTTCCCTACTTTACTTGCCTCATGACTTATCATGGCATCGATCAGAGTTCTATTGGCTGATTTTCCCCAACATTGTTTTTGTTATTTGTTGTTATTCTAGTTCTGCTTATTCTTCTGTATGTTTCTCTCTCTGTCTTTGTCTCTGTCTCTTTCTCTGTCTCTGTATCTACTCTTTCTCCTTCTTCTTTTTCTTCTTCTTCTTCTTCTTCTTCTTCTTCTTCTTCTTCTCCTTCTTTTTCTTCTTCTTGTTCCTCCTCCTCCTCTTCCTCCTCCTTCTCTTTCTTCTTCATTTTTTTTCTTTCTCTCTGTCTCTGTCTCTCTCTGTCTCTGTCTCTGTCTCTCTGTCTCTCTCTCTCTGTCTCTCTCTCTCTCTCTCTCTCTCTCTCTCTCTCTCTCTCTCTCTCTCCCCAATTCATGGTACCTATGCTATGTCCTCTACCTATGCCCAGAATTGAAGGTGTCAACCCATGACCTTGCCTGAAATTGGTAGTGCTCAGCTTCTCTTGCCTGGTCTTAGGCCAACCTTGACCCTTTCTGTCCATTTACATCCTATTCTGTCTGTTCTCTGGCCTCTACTTCCATGTAGAACTAAAGGTCTCATTCCCATGACTCTGGTTCTGATTTTTGAGCTTTCCTTCCTTTTTCTTCTATGCTATTTCTAAGGTATCTCTATTCAGTGTTGCTCCACCTTTCTTCCCAAGAGATTTCTATGTGTCCTCCCACCTACCTATAGATGTCTCTTCTTCATTATAAGGCCCTGTCATACTGAGATTTCATCCTCACCTCATACTTGAGGGTCCATTCTATTATGTGATTGGGCAAGACTTTTGGCTTTCACCAACTGGGAGGAAAGGTTCCAACCAAGTCATTTCTGGAGAACTCAGGGCTTGTAACTCAAGACTGGTAGGTAGCTCATATTAGTTGACTTGGATGGGTTAGGGTGATGGAGAGGAATTAAGGCATGTGGTACCATGAGCTAGTTTGACTCTATATTGTCCTTTCAGACTTTAGTTTGCAATAATTGTTTTGGTTATCTCCTCTCCTTGGTACAGGTTGGATTCTTGTTTTGAAGCTGTTGCAAGGGTGAAGGGAGGATGTTGAGGGTATCTCTGATAACATAAGCCTCTCATATTATTCAGACCAGAGAACATGGGTATTCAAGGTGTTATGGTCACAAGGTTAGTGACAGCTGTATGGTTCACAACCTCCTTGGTGACTGTCCAATTTTTCCAGCCAGTGTTAGAGGTTGCATCTCTGACAATGCTTCCTAGCATCTGGGCACCTTGTTAATTTTGAAATGCAAGCAATGACTATTTTTAAACTTCAAAATGTTATTTATAATTCCATTTGAGTTTTGAATACCCTGTAGAATTTTGTTAGGGCAGTCAACTGTGGATACTGAAATTACAAATAGGTATACAGTGGAGTCATAGGGTATGATCACATCTACAATCCATATTCTGCCTCCTTGCCTTTGCCCCATTGGTTTTCCATTTATATAATTCATGTCCTTTCATATCTGCCTTAAAGAAACCCTTGCTTCAAAATGAAATTAAGGTCTTACATTCTAGTTTCCACTACACATCTTACAATCCAGCTAGACTTGCCTACAAGCTGTTGCTCACACATAACACTCCATCTTTCAGCCTTTGTACCAACTGTCCCACATATTTGAAACTCTCTGCCCCCTCATCTCCCTCCAGGGTTGTTCTGGAGCCAGGTCTGATTCAGTTATTGAATGCCAACTATTAAAGTTTCAGTGTGAGTCTTTATTCTTTAGCAATCCATCAAACTACCAATCAGAGCTTAATTTATTCTTTTGTTGATTGTTTAGACTTAAGAAAGCAATGGAGAAAATGTCTGTAGTAGAGATGGAATTTAAGTGTGCTGTATTTTCTAAAAGAGCTGATTCTTAAACATTTATTAGTATCCCCCCCTGGCTCCAGCCTTGCTTCTGTCTTTTAGATTTCCTACAAGACCTAGCTCAAATCTTATCTTTGGGGTTTTCCTGATCCTCCCCAGCTGATAGTATCTTCTTTCTGAGATTGTCTTCCATCTGCTTTCTGTATTTCTTGCATGTACCTAAAACCTAGTTATTTACATGTTGCCTCCCCCACAAAATGGATGTTTCTAAAGGAGATTTTTTTTTACTTTATATCTTAGTTCTTAGCAAGTAGCTAGTATATAGTTGGTGCTTAATAAATGCTTACTTATTGGCCAGTTAACTGTCATTTTACATATGGTCTTTGCTGTTTCCATTTCTCTGTCCTCGTTATTAGCAGCATCTTGCTTTTCAAATTACTTTTAATATGTTTTGTGTTTCTTTACTTATATGCAAGGGACAGCTAGGAAGTGGTACAGTGGATAAAGTGCTGAGCCTCCCGTCACAAAGATTCATCTTCCTGAGTTCAAATCTGATCTCAGAGCTGTGTGACCCTGGACAATTCACTTTACTATATTTATCTCAGTTTCTACAACTGTAAAATGAGCTGGAGAAAGAAATGACAAATCACTTCAGTGTCTTTGCCAACAAAACTCAAAATGGAGTCACAAGGGGCTCGACATGACTGAACAAAAACAAGAAAAAAAATCTTACATGCAGGGTATATCCAGTATCTAGAATATCTAAAGGGGCAGACTAGAGAAATCGCTGATTGAATGAATTACAAAGCAGTTATTAAACACTTGTTGTGAACTGTGCTAAGTACTGGAGATAAAAAATATAAAAGAAAAATACTCCCTTTTCTCAAGGAGACTGTATTCCAATAGGGCAAGACAACATGTATGGGAGAGTTTGAGAGAGGGAGGAATACTTTAATTTGGGAACTAATAGGAGTGGGATGTGAAACCATTAAATAACTCATTGGAACTTTTTAGTATTGATTTGATTGCTGTTTCCAGAGCTGGATGAAGGAAGTTGAGGGGTAAGTATGGAAATAAGGTAGAAATATAGAATGAAGGTAGATGAGAAGGTGGACTTGGATAGGCCTAAGATTGGACAGCTCTCATGATTCAGGGGTATTGGATCCCAGAGCAGAGCTGGAAGGCTTGTGTAGCTCAGGATGCTGGGGCAAAATGCTACAGGATGAAGATGATGCTGAAGAAAACCTGACAAAAAATTGGCCTCAGAGCCAGAAAACTTAGTTATGTTTCAGATTCCATCTGATTGGGTGACTTCTCTCTGCTTCAATTTCCTCTACTGTAAAATTGGCAGTTAGGTGGTACCATAGTGCCCATAGCATCAGTTCTGGAGTCAGCAAGATCTGAATTCAAATCTAACCTGAGACACTTATTAGTTGATGATCCTGGGAAAGTCTCTTCACTCTGTTTGCTTCATTTTCTTCATTTGTAAAAATGAGCTGGAGAAGGAAATACAAACCACTCTAGTATCTTTGCTCCAAAAAAACCATATAAGGTCACAAAGAATCTGACTTAATTGAAATAGAATTAACAATAAAATGGGATGATGATAGCACTTACTTCACGAATCAAATAAGAAAATATATGATCCTCAAAAGGGCTTAGCACTGTGGTTGGCACATAGTAGGTGCTTAAGGAATGTTTGATTCTATACTCAGTCCTACCCCACTGCCATGTTCCTGGAAGGTCTGCCTTCATCAATGAAATCATAGGTATGGTATAAAAGAAAAAAAATCCTCAGTGTCTGATACATGGCCAGCATTTAGTGAATATTTCAATTGAATGTTCTCTCCTCAACCCCACTCCAGAAGAACACAGACTCCTAGAGGGCAGGAACTGTTTTTTTCATTTTCATTTCATTTTCATATTGAATATTGAATTACGTACATATTCTAGTTTAGTGCCCTGTATAAGTAGGTATTTAATAAAAGCTGCTTGGCTTGGACTGTTTTACATTTTAGGAAAGATTAAAAGCTAGATTGCATCCAGTGTGTGTTGGAGTGTCAAGATGATGGTGAAGAGTCAGGAATCCTCCTACATTTTAGGCATGTATAACTCTCTGTGACCCCATTGGGGGTTTTCCTGGCAAAGATACTGCAAAGTTGGCCATTTTCTTCTCCAGCTCATTTTTCAGATGAGGAAACTGAGGCAAACAGGATGAAGTGATTTGCCCAAAGTCACCCACCTAGTAAGTGTCTGAAGCCAGATCTGGACTCAGCCAGATTCCAGCCCCAGAGCTCTGTCCACTTTTGATACAGTGCATAGAGCCCTATTAAGGGTAAGAAATGCCATTTTAAAATCTTTGTATTCCAGTTCAGAAGCAGGTGCTTTCTGACTGATGACATTTATTTTAATAAAGCCCAACCTGCCAAAAGACAGGGGCTTATATAAGATTTTAAGTTTCTGTCCATCTCTGAAGGTCCTGCTCTTAGATTTTTTAAAAAAGATTTTATTGCTTCCCTTTGTCTCGGACCTGAGGTTCCACAAGGAGTTCCCAGGATTAAAACAGAAGAGCCTATTCTACCCCCCACCTCCATTTTACAGAAAAGGAAACTGAGGCCCAGGAAAGTTCATTTTTTTTCACCCAAGTCACCCAGGGTGACTTGTCATATCAAATATGACATTTCTACTTTTCTTTGTACTCCTGATCTTTCTACTGTGTCTCAGTTATTTTCCTGAAATGCTGAATAAGTCTATAGGTGGCTTGTTAGGGGGACTCATGATCAGTAATTCAGTAATTACTGGATAAAATGCACAACATGTGTATAGGAGACTGACAATTTAAAGGGAAAATACCATTTCCAATCCTGCCTCTGGAGCATCATGATTGGTTTCCAGGAACCTGTAGTTTTTGTGCTTGGCTGATGGACTGACCTGCTCTGTTGAAATCTGCTGCTATGTCACTTCCATTCCAAATTAGAACGTCACTGAAATCCCCTGGGGTAAATTAGCATCTGTCCCCTATTCTCCATCACCTTTGCAAACCTATTTGTGAGGACCCTCGGAAAAAAAAAAAGCAGCGTGTAGTGATGATGAGCCTCTCAGATCAGCCCATCTATTCAAATTTCCCTTCATTTCTAAAGCCTTGTTTTGATAAAGAATATTTGAAAAGAAATTTGAAACACATCTCAGAGGAACTGAGATGAAATTACTGTAATTTGACAGCAGTGGCAACAATAAATACACAGACCAACTGAATTGCGTCTCTGCTTCTGAACTCCTTGTAAAACACAAATATCAGACTGAAAAACAAAACAAAACAAAACAAAACAAAAAAAACCAACCAAACAATAACAAAATAACCCAACACACAAAAAGACATTTTTGACTGAAGTCATTGGGTCATAGAAATAAAACCTTAAGGCACCTCAGGATCCTCAATTGCAAAGCTCTCATTTTAAAGATAAAGAAACCTGGGGGTGGTGAAGGAACTTCCTCAAAATCACACAGATAATCAAAGTAGGGTTCGAAATTTGCTCTTCTGACATCTGAGTCTTGCCTTTACCCTTTATGTCTTGCTTTGATTTTAACCTGGGACTCCCAAGCTTTTTTCAATCCCATTGTGCTGGGCTTGGTTCTCAATAAAAGCTTATTGCATTGAAACAAGCCTGGGAGATGTTTTTGAACCCACAATGTACTTATCCAAACACACATGTATGTATATGATCTCCTGTAATAGCTTATAGGGTACTGAGGGGTAGTAACCATTTCAGTTTTGTTCTGGATTCTCAGCACCCGGCACAGTGGCAAAAACACAGTAGGGACTTAAAAATGCTTGTTAGCTGATTGATGATGTGAGTGAAGATGACTCCATAAGTAGACACAGCTTTATGGGACTGAAAGGCAAGGGGTTTTATGAACCCTTTTTATGTCATTGGGCAGAGGTTTGGGGAAGCTTGAAAATAGGTCTTCCTCAGAATTCTGTTTTTAAATGCAAAGAATAAAATAGCTAGAAATACAAAGAAAAGAAATTATTTTGAAATAAAGTCATCTATATATATACACACACACACATATATGTTCATGCTTGCACACATATATATGTGCAGACGGACACTTGAAATACAGAATACAGCATAACACATGTCTGCATACGTGTTTGTATATATTTATGCATATACATATATATGTGCATGCACACTCACACACATACATATATTCCCCAGGTTCCAGGGTTAAGGTTAAGATCTGTTGTTTTTTATTTTGTTTTGTCTTGTTTTGTTTTTTTGTTTTTTGTTTTGTTTTGTTTTGAGCCCTGGACAAGTCACTTTAACTTGTGTTAGTCTTAATCTACTAGAGAAGGAATTGGCAAATCCATTATCTTTGTCAAGGAAACCTTATATGGGTCACAAAGATTTGGACATAATTGAAAAGTAAGCTCTTGGTTTAGGTAGAATTGCAGAATATATTTTGATTTGACAAATTTTCCTCTGTCTCCTCCTCTCCATTTAATTTCCCATCAATTTTTCATTATGATATATGTGTATGTACTTCTATATGTATTTATGTGTGTATCTGTGTATGTGTACTTGACTTTATCTCCTGCTCCTTTTAGAATGTTTAGAATGAATATAGAGTAAAGTTAGGTGTAAAATGGATAATTTCAATTACATTAAATTAAAAAAAGATTTTGTACAAATAAAAGAAATGTAGCTGAGATCAGAAAGAAAGCAGAAAATTGAAGAAATTTTTTATAAAGTTTCTCAGATAAGGTCTTATATCTTGAATAGATGAAGAATGTTAAATCCATAAGAATGAAACTCATTCCCTAATTGATAAATGGTCAAAGTATATGAACAGGCAGTTTTCCAATGAATAAATCAAAACAATTTATAATCATATGAAAAAATGCTCTAAATTATTACTGATAAGAAAAATGGAAATTAAAACAACCTTGAGATATCATATTATACTTACCAGATTGGATAAAATGATTAAAAGGGAAAAGTGACAGATATTGGAAGAGATGTGGAAAAATTAGGACATTATTGGTGGAACTGTGAAGTGATCCAATTATTTTGGAAAGCAATATGGAATTATGTCTAAAAAGTTATTAAACTGGCTCTACACTTTGACCCAACAGTATCATTACTTGGTCTATTTCCAAAGATATTTAAGGAAAAAAAAGAAAAAAATGTTCTAAAATGTTAATAGCGGATCTCTTTGTGATGGCAAAGAACTGGAAATTGCAGGGGGCACCCATCAATTGGGGAATGACTGAATAAGTTGTGATATATGATTGTGATAGAGTACTAATGCAGTATAAGAAATGATAAACTCAATGATATTAGAAAAACATTGAAAAACTTGCATGATATAATGAAGAGCAAAATTAGTAGAGCCAAGAGAATATTGTATACAGTAACAGCAATATTGCTTGAAGAATTGTTTGAGTGAATTAGTTATTTTGATTATTATAAATATCCAAATGAATATAAAGGACATATGCAGAAAGATGCTATCTATATCATGTGAAAGAACTGTTAAATAGAAATGTGTATAGAATTATTTTACTCATATACCTTTTTGTGTCTAATAGTAGCTATCTCCAGGACTTTGCAGGGAGGGAAGAGAAGAAAAAATTGAGATGATAATTTTGTTGTAAACTCGAAAGCAACAGCAAGTTGTGCATAGTAGATTTGCATTTTCACATGCAATCATATTTTTATTATGGAGATGCTTTATTCCATAAATTAAAAAAAATAAAAAAGAATCATACACATAACAGTCACACACAGAGAGTTCATTGGCTGATGTCATTGAGCTGTTACCTAGGATGTCACCCCTAATCATTACCCACTTTTGTCTTCATGTAATTATGCAAAAGCAACAACGGATCCAAAATTGTGTTTTCCACACCATTCATGGACATGATAGGAAGTTGTGCTCTAACAGGAAAGAAAATAATTTCATTTGATCATTCATTTGTTGATCAAGCATTTAAGTACCTATCATGTGCAAGGTACTACCCACTAGATACTGGGAATACAAAACCCCAAATAGAATACTCCCCATCCTCAAAGGGTTTACATGTACTGAAAAAAAAAAAAAAACATATACGCGATACAGATTTGACCCTATGATTCCCCTGGCTCAAGGAACTGCAATGGCTCCATTTTGCCTCTAGGATGAAGTAGAATCTCCTCTTTGGTATTTGCTCCCCTTTTATGTCTTGTTCCAGGTAGATCAAGATGATTGGAGACTGGTGAGATATAGATCAAGAGATGGCTCTGGAGGGGAAAGTGAAGCCGGTGACCTTGCACAGCCCTCCCTCACTTAAAATCTAGTTCACTTGAATGTAATGGCATCACCTCTCTGAGGTCCTGGTCCTCTTCAAGAGCAAAGAACAAACAAGAACAACAACATGTCTGGCTCCAGGTCCTTTTCCAAGCTGCTCTCTATCAAAATCCTGCTGTTTTGACCACACTTGCCCATTTTCTGCTCTCTATTTGTGGCTTTCGTGGCCCAACCCTAGGCCTGGAATGAACTCCCTTCTCACCTTCTCAGTAGAATCTTCAGCTTTTTTGAGACCTGGGCTCAAGTGTAGCTTATTTACCAAAGGAAGCCTTTGCTGACCTTCTCCTGCCAGGAGCCGCTTCTCACAAATTATGCCAGTTTTTTTTTGTACTTATGCAATATGATTTTCTTTCAGTGAATGTAAACTCTTTGAGGATGGGGAGTATTCTGTTTGGAGTTTTGTATTTCTAAAGTCTAGTGATAGTACCTTACATATGATAGGTACTTAAACAACTGAATGATCAAATGAAATTATTTTCTTCCCTGCTGGAGCATCATGTCCATGGATGATGTGGAAAACATAGTTTTGTATCACTGTGTCACTTTTATATAATTATTATCTATTCACAGATTTCTCCTTGGATTGGAATGACTCCTATGATTCATTGGAGCATAAATCTATTCCTAATGCCATAGGAATACAGCCACCAACTAGTAATTGTCTGCCATTTGGAAAGCAGGTCTACAAACTCTTCATTTAATTATTCTTTTCAGGATAATTGAGAAGAAATAGAACCCTAGAAGAGTGGAGGAGAGATATTGTTGAGAGGATTGGCTTTGGACCTGGGGAATAGCTGGTTTCAAGTTCAAACACTATCTGGTCACATAATTCATAAGCAAATCAATTGATCACTCAATGACTTTGGTAACACTAAGACTTTTGCTTTCACATGAATTGATTTAGATTGGGGCAGAATTCTTCATATGGGTGAATTAAGAAAAAATAACCCTCAACAAGAACAAGGATTTATATGAAGCATTTGGAAACACAAAATTGGGATGAATTCTATCATGACCCTATTTTCTGGCAAGGGCATTTGGTTTTCAAAAGGTGAAAAACATCTTGTCTCCTTATTTTCCTTTTATGCTTCAATGGTTTTATGGTCATGAGCTATGGAATAGCACAGTATCCAAAGAATTAAAGGACAAGGGAGGGAAATCTAGAGGAACTTGGTCAGTGTGAGCAGGCTGTGACTCCTTACAGAAACATAAGGGAAGTTTTCAACAGAAAGCTTGACGACTGGAAAGCAAAATGGCTTCCATATGTCTTGGAAATTAAGAATACTTCTATTAAGTAGGCACTTAATAAAGGTTTATTGACTGATTGATTGATGGATAGACTGTGGTCATTGGTATCCACACAATTTCAATGTCAATTCAACAAAGTGCTCACTCTGGGCTGGGCACAATGCTTACAGGGACAAAAGCAAAACAGATCCTGCCCTCCAGGAGCTTACATTTTCCTGGGAGGATGTAATGCATGCATATTATATGTATTATATATATAATATGTGTGTGCAATATGGATGCATACATATATACAAATTTAATTCAAGAAGAATGTGGCATTAATGGGGAAAGGGTAGGAATCAGAACAGGTCTGATATATGAGATGTCTTACAAGTTATCCTGTGAAGAAAGAGAGAGATTTTATGAGGTAGAGGTGACAAGAAATCTAAAGAAAAAATCCCCAGGATATTGGTTGGACCTTTTGTGGTGGACATATGGAAAACACATGGGGAAGACAGGTAAAATGATGAGAAGGTATGGATGAGTTGAAATCTGCATTATTAGAGAGTGACTCCAATCTGTGGAACTATCAAAATAAGTCTAAGACATAAAATCAATTAATTTTTTTTGCCAGTTAGTTCCCTGGTTGCCAGCCAAGTGTTTACTTTTCCTCCCTCCATAGATACCATTTCCAACATTTATTATTAATGGCAATAAATGTTGATCATTATGAAAATATTTAATATTCATGAGGGCATGAATTGCTATTTTCTCAGGTGCCATGATAGTTTTTCAACATAATTTAGCACCATTTCTGGACAGCTGGCATGCTAAAATAGCACCCTACCCATTTTGGACAAAGTATATCAAAGGAAGGGAGCCAAGGTGTTGGTACAGAGTTTAAGACTCCATATTCCCTGAGAGCATCCTTTGACTGTACTTTGTATTATTAAAACACGCTATCTCCCACTCTACTGCTTCAGTAAAGGAGAAAAAAAAACAAATGTACCCCAGCAAGTACAAATTAATGAAGAGTGCAGTAAAGGGATCAGAGAAAACAAAAATATCAATGTGTCCATCTTCCTGAGGAGAAAGCTCTTGGAACATTAGTGTCAGCTTTGGCCTTTTAGGTTTTTAAATTTGCTTTCTATTAGAGAATTCCCTTCTTAGTCCCACTCTCCCCTCACCAATATGCCATCTGTTTCTTTGCATTTGGGGATGGTTGAATAATTTTCTGAGGAATTGCTGACAAGATGTAGCAAGGGGGAAGGGGACCCAAATCCACTAGGGCCAGGTTTCTCATTAAAATCACAGAACTCAGCTGTGTTGTAGCAAGATCTGACTGAAGGGGAACACCTTGGGTAGAAGAAGGTCATTGGCTAGCTCCTATTTATTCTGTTTTTCAGTAGAATACGGTAAATACTTTGGATCCAAGTTGGATGTGATGCTTGATCAATCTGTTTGGGTGGGGAAAGCTTTTAGACCAACCAGATGGTTCAAGAGAAGGCAAAGGCAATGGAAGTCTTCCTTAGTTTCTCAGTGAGGTCACAGCAGTTGTCATGGTTTCCTTTGCTATTGACAATCGAGTTGAGAGAGACAGAGGGCTTCAGGCTAGAGAGACTTTTTGAGGAAGGCAATTGTGTTTTAAAGTGACTTGTCCAGGTTCACACAGCTAGTGTCAAGTACCTAAGGTCAAACTTGAACTCAGGTCCACCCTACCTACTGTGCCACCTAACTGTTCCAAGCCAGACCTTTTCTATACTGTGACTGGGAAAGCCACAGCCTCTTTGATCTTCAGTTTCTCCAAATGTAAAATGAGACAGGTTGCTATGGTATTGTCTGATTCTACAAGACATCTTAAAGTTTCTTTTTTTCCTATTCTAACCACCATCCAGAGGAGCTAAAGATGTCTGCCTGGTCTCCCATTTGCCACAGCTTCAGCAGATAACCCAGATCTCCTCTATGTGGACCCAAAGCTCTTGATTGTGGATGGAACTGGAAGTATCTGGCAGCCAGCATGACCTCTGAAAAGGCTTAGATACCAACAAGAAATATAGAAGAGACCTAATAATAATAGCCCCATTTTAATTTTTGTTTTCTAGTTATTTTTCAATTGTGTCTAATTCTTTGACCTCATTTGGAGTTTTTTTTTTTTTTTGGCAATGATACTGAAGTGGTTTGCCATTTCCTTCTCCAATTCATTTTTTACAGATGAGGAAAATAGGTGAGTAAGGTTAATTGACTTTTCCAAGGTCACTGAGCAAGTGTCTGATATTGGATTTGAACTCATGAAGACTCTTCCTGATTCTAAATTTTATCCACGGTGCCACCTAGCTGCCCATTCTTATAGAGCTTTAAAGTTTGCAAAAATATTTTCCATATATTGCTTCATTTGAGTCTCACAGCAACCCTATGAGGTAAATGTTACTTGTATTATTATCTTGATTTTGCAGATGATCAAAGGCTTGGAAAGGTTATGCGACTTACCTATGGCTATTCAGTTAAAAAACAGTAGCTGAATTTGAACACAGATCTTTCTGATTCCAAATCCAGCATGTTTTGTTCTGGGACAACAAAGGAGAGAAAGTTGAAAAGCAAAAAAGAGGAAATGATAAGTGGAGCTTAATTACAAGCTACTCAGTATTTTTGTAAGTTGATTACACATAGCCTTTCCCCAAGCCCCATTCCCAAGCTCTTCAGGCTAAACATATTCAAGTGGTCCAAACAAACCTTCAAGGTCATGGCTTGTCTCCAGTCTTGGTCACCCTTCTTTGGGTGGATTCCAGTTGATCAATTTCCTTTCTAAATTGTCCCAGATGGAACCAGACCCAGCAGCTCAGCTGTGATCTGACCAGGATAGACTTGGAATATCTTCTTCCTTATTTTGGTTACTATGTCTTTATGAAAATAGCCTAAGATTTATTTAACTTTTTTGAGTACTTTATCACCCCGTTGATTCACATGGAATCATGTTCTTCTGAAGTCAAATACTCTGGTGGAGCTGTGATCTCACTGATTCTGGAGTTTCCTCCCACTACACAGATAGCCACCCCCCTCCTTGTCTTCAAGTGCTATGTGATTTTATCTGTGTCCTCCCATTCTTATCACAAGGGGCATCCTCAACATATTGGTGGCTCTTTGTGCTTGGTCCTGACATTTTGAGGGAACTAGTGGATGAATTTGGCCATCCCACGTGGCTAGCCCATCTTTTCCAAGTTATAGAGGCAGGGAGGTATTGGGGAAGCTAAGTGGTGCCAGAGTACATAGAGAACTGGACTGGAATCAGAAATACTCACAAACTTTACTTTCTTTAACTGTAAGATGGAGAAAATAATAGCATCTAGGTCCTAGGTATTTGAGGATCAAATGAAATAATATTCTTAAAGTACTTTGTAAATCTTAAAATGCTATATACATGTTGCCTATTATTGAACCATTCCTTGTGGGGTATGGACTTATGGGAGAATATTCCCTGCTGATGTCTTTCACTCCTATTCTTTGTTGGAGTTTCTCATTGGTTTTATGTCACACCCTGCTCATACCCTCCACGTGCCTTTTCATTGTCCTCTGAATGATACTCACTTTTAGATCTTTGTAAGCAGTTAGTGTCTGTCTCCTAATTGTTACCATATGGCCTTGATGTAGAGTATGACTTCCAGTCATGATATGCTATCTATGAGGAAATGAAAAATTAATATTCTATAGAAGGTAATTGAAGGGGCACTGTGGTCATGAGAAGATTGTAATTCACTATAAGTGGGGAATTATGAAGAGCTAATGCACAGATTGTCATCAAAAAGATAAATGATCAAAGAAGAAGGTGGGCTAGGCACAATGCGATGTCAAGGGATAAACAATGGATCAGCCTTTCCCTCCATTGGTAAGTACTCAATGTCAGGAGAAATCAAAAAAGGTTCCCAGTAGTTTGTACATTGGAAGAAAAAAACTTGCAAATGGACACATTCAAGAATCACCCAATGTGGTCAAGTTGTGATCTGAATCATTTGAGAGAATACCCATTTCAAAGAGTCCAGGGACCTACAGTAATACTTACAAATAATGAACCAAATGAGAACTATCCAAACATGGGATGAACTGTCGTGATAAATAATAGACTCTCCATAACTGGAGATCTTCTAGCAAAGGCTGAAAGATCACTTGTTGGGGATGTTGTGAAAGGGACTCAGGTTGAACTGGGTAGTCTGTGTGGTTCCTTCTAACTCAGTGTCTAACTCACACAGTCTTGCAGAGAAACAAGAAGAAATGAACTTGTCAACATTTCATAGTACCCTTTAGTAAAATCATTGCAAATCTGCACTGTCTCATTTCCTAACTATGGGGCTCAGAGAAGCAGGCAAAAACATGGATGTTTTCTGTGACAATCTTTATGATCTAATAGAATATGCATGATTATTCTATAAAACCAGATGTGATATCTTAAAACAATGCTGCTCATCATGAAGACTAAGAGAAAAGGAAAATTTCCAGTTTGTCACTGAAGATGGCCTTGGAAATCCATGTCTCTATCCCCTGCAATGACATCTGGTCTGCTGTTCTTTATGGAGGGTTGGTACCACTGAGAAGGCATCTTGTCTAATGATATGTTTCTCAGGGTCATTGACATCAATCTTTGTTACTGATTCTCGTTTACATAAGAAGGACTAAAATGATAAATAATTCTAAGAACCCAGCTGTTGGCTTCATACTATCAGTCCATATGTTCCTCTAAGTCAGATGGAAAACAATTCTGGGATGTTTTTGAATCAGTCGCTAAATTGCAATTTATTGTAGGCTCATCTTATGCCTTGTGGATGATGACCTGCTCCAATGCCTCAGTTTTAGTGTGGAGATGATCCTGGACTATACCATCAGAAGGAAAACTCTAGAAGATGGTATTAATCTGGAAGGGAATCAAGCACAGGCCCCTTGATGACCCATATTTTGGTTTCTAAGGTAGAATCTGGCCAGAGTTGGCCAGATTCAGCATCAGGTTGGTCACTGGTGGATGAGCTGTTTTGGCAGCTTCCATTCCTGAAGACCATATACTGAGCTGTAGAATGAAGTATATGAGGGTAGATTTGAAGTCAGATCTCTCAGACTTTAAGTACAATACTGGGCCACCTAGCTCCTATTGCCAGATGGCTTGATTTCTGTCAACAAGGAGAAGATAAACAAGGTAAACATGTCTACCTCGCTTCCAGAGACCTTTAATAAGGCAAAAATTTGGTCTCCAGGTTCTCCCTTCTTCTGGGCTAGAGAACAAGAAGTGGATGTTGGTACAGAGCAATTCTTCCTGATCTTTTAAGAGAATCAATGAAGTGTCACCATCTTCATTGCAGCCTGATATTCCTGCTACTGTTTCTTCTCATAGTCCCCTTTGAGAGCTGTAGATATTTGACATCACTTACCACATATACCAGATTGTTAAGATCCAAGACCTGGTGTTTCCAAAGAAAAAGAGGCGTAACTTCTGATTTTCATTCCCTCATATTCAATTGTTTTTTCAGGAGAAAGTTCTATTGTTTGTGAAATCTTTCCAATTTCTATTTTCTTTTCTTCTTTCACTGATACTTATGTTGGGTTTCTTGTATTACTGAAGCCAGTATCAGTATCTAGAAAGCCTCAAGGACCTTACCACCAAGGGGTGGGATATAGTGGGAACACTATTCATATTTTATAGGCCCTTCCCTTATGCAAATAGGTTAAACTTTCCTTGAGATTTGATTGGCATAGTGGGCTAAGACTTGGGACATCAGTTTATTTTTCTGATCATTTGGGTAAGAAATAGCCAAGACCCAGAGGGGCAGAAATGTGAGTTTTCAAGGTATAAACCAGAGACATGAATGAGACTGGGAAGTTGTACTCTGTTGAATTGGTGGTTAATCCTAGAACACTCTTTCTTTCCTATGGCTAAGTAAGTCTCATTTCCTTATCTATTAAATGAATCAAAAGTGTCTCATTTTATTCCGTTTTCAGACTTAAGTTGCCAGGTAACTGACCCAAGTCAGGCCTAATCTATGATAGTTCCACATTTAGAAAATGTGACACTGAAATGAGTCCATATCCATGGTTCAACAGCAGAGCAACAAAAAGCACAGACCTGTTAGGAATAAAAATAGCTTCTGAAATGACAAGAAGGAACACAATGACTTTGGCTCTATCTCCTGAAATTGGAGAGAATCGGGAATTGCTTGAGTAGGCAGGTAAATAGAAAAAAAAATTTCTCTGCTCTGGTTTTAACTGGGACTTCTCTCTAACAGACACCCATTAATTCTAGGATTGCTTCTAGTAGTATGGTCTAGCCCTGCTTCCCAGGGCCCACATCACTATGACACTACAGCCTCCAGTCACCTCCACCTTCCATCTGCTCTGTTTATCTTCCATTTGCCCCAAATATAGCTTGTATGCACATATTTGCATTTTGTCTTGCTCATTAGATTGTGACTTTCTTGAGAATTCTTTTTTGCCTCTTTTCTCTTCCTAGTATTTTTCACAGTGTCTGGCACACAGTAAGTACTTAATCTATACTTGTTGATTGACTCACTTTCTTTTTCAAGGTGGGGAAAATCCAATAGAGCCCTTGCACCATACTTCAGGACTGTCTCTCCATTTCTCAGTTCTCCAGTTGGTTGCTTTGCCTTTCTGTACACAGTTTCTTTCCAAAGCTCAGTCACTGGTCATGTGGAAAATGAGCTGTATTATTCCCAAGCTACCAAAAGCTAGGAGAAGCTGGGATGAAAGCACTCAGACACTCTCTTTCATACCTCCTACTCTCCCCAGTCTCCAGCAGAAGTGCTATGCTTGAATCTCCAATGCTTTTTTCCCCATGAGCAACTTATGTACTAATATGGCCAATGGAAAGGTCTGTCAAGACACCTTAGGGACCTCAGTGGCCAGTTATTTAAGCCCACATCTGCAAAAATACCTCTACTGAATCATAGGAGAGAAGGGATGATTCAATCTCCTCTTGAAGATATGCAAAAAAAGAGAAAGAAAGGCTATCTGAGGAGGCAAAATGGAAAAGTGAACCAGTTCCTTCCCTCAGGCAGCTTGCTTCCTAAGGGTGGAGAGGAAGAGCATATTTAGATAGAGATGGATGGATTAGATCAAAATAGATAGCTGGATAGGTGGATAGATAGATGGAAATATAGGTAGGGAGAGAAATAGAGATAGATGGATAAATGAATAGCTAGCTAGCTAGCTACATACATACATACATATACACTTGGGGTCCCCAGAGAAGAATGAAGCAGCTTATTTTGGATCAGCTGTGATTATAATTCTTCTTCAAGCTAAATATCCCAGTTCCTTCAGCCTGTTTTCATATATAGGCCCTTCATCACCCTATCTCTTGCTCTCTGGACCCCTTAGCAATGTTCTCTTGACTCAACTATCTAAGTTCAATTATAGACAGGTAGTGGAGATTTCTCATAAAGCTTGAAACTCTGTATCTTAAACATTGCATTGTGTAACCACCTTCTTCCTCTCCAGGCTTTCCTGTTGGTACTAAAGGTAACAATGGTTTAAACAACCTTTTTGTTTTTTGGAATCTTCGGGCAGCTGAGGCACTAGGGACTCTTAACCACTGTTAGTTAAAGGCTTGATAACTGTGTTCTGTTCCAATATAATTAAATATTTGATTAATTGTTTCAACCTAATTCCACAGACTCTGTATTTTACTTGTATCAAAGTTTTTGCCTCTGTGCTGTGTCAAAGCTGTGATGATTTAAGGTTCATCCAAGCATCAACCCAATGCTAATGTTTCTGCCTTGACTCTTGAGACTGTTGTTGGGGAGGATTAAACAAACATTTAAATAGAGCTGCTGTGTTGCTATCAAAAGAGAATAATAATTTTTCAATAATTTTTCAAACCCTGAAACATAGAACAATAACACTCTCATGCTCCTTTTCATAATTCTCTTTTGACTCCTGGTTCATGCTCTTCCCTTTTAATAGGGGCAAATTTGTGGATTCCTATTTAAGGTTTAGGTAGAGATAGAAGGAGGCCACAGGGTTCCAGGAACTCAGAAATGGAGAAAATACGAAAAGCCAAATGATTGCAAATAAGTGCTTTGAAGAAAATATGAAAGAACAACAATGAAAAAAAAATCAGTGTTGTTTGGCTCATCTAAACAATCATTGTAAAATTGGGGGAATAATGCTAGCCTTAGAAATAAGCATCAGGCCACATAACTCAGGTATCAAGGAAATCTGTGCTGAAGATCAGACAGCAGATTTATTGACAAATTTAAATTTCTTCCCTCCTTCCATCCTTCCTTCCTTCCTCCCTCCCTTCCTTCCTTTCTTCCTTCCTTCCCTCCTTCCCTCCTTCTCTCCTTCCCTTCCTTCCTTCCTTCTTTCATTCCCTCCTTCATTCTTTGCTTCCTCCCTCCCTTCCTTCCTTTCCTCCTTCATTCCCTCCTTCCCTCCTTCCTTCCTTCCTCCCTTCCCTCCTTCCTCCCTTCCTCCCTTCCTTCCTCCCTCCCTCCCTCCCTCCCT
>JAJPUD010000107.1:0-56034 GCA_023553655.1 Myrmecobius fasciatus
TATATATATATATATATCAGTATAAGTGTGGAGATTGATTAAACATATCTAGTTATCCAAAACCATTTAAAATGTTAAGAATTAAAGCTTAACTGGATGAGAATAATTTTCTATGGAATAAATCAATCATAGACTTTAGACTAACAATGAAAAAAAGTCCTTCATCAACTGAGTTGATCAACTGAAATATAAGGAGTATATTCCAATTGGCTGAAAAAATTGGTCTTATGAGTCTAGAGAATATCAAGAAAGTTTGGGCTTCAGAGATTCAAGCAAGTGGTAAGGAAAGAGCATTACAGCTAAACTCCCAAGAATGAAGACTCCAACTCTCCTCCTCCACACTTGCTTTGACAGGAGGAATACTTTGAACTTCCACAAAGAATTCATAAGAAAAGTTATGCTATATCTATGGAGATCATCTTAAGAGCTCCAAAAAAGGATTACCAAGTGCTGTAAAGTACCTTTCTGTCACATATGTTCTATAAACAAGCACAATTCCCTTTGGAGTTTATATGTACATGCGGGAGACTATGTCACAAAAAATGAGGGGGGGAGATAGTGGAGACATGTTTTATATTAAATACATTTACCACATTCGTAAATAGAAAGTTATAGTTATATATAGTTAGTAACAGAAATAAATGCTCCTCCAATATACATGCTCCTTGACCGTAAGTATTCTCTCCTTTGATCCATGCATTTTGGCCACATCTTTTCTCTCCATGTTACCCTCTATGTCATGGCCATATATATTCAGTAGGTATATCTACTCTTCCCACTGATGGTGAAGGTATTCATTAGAGAGTGCTCCAAATTCATAAGGAAGATACTTAATTGTTATTTTCTTACCATACTATTTCACTGAATATTTTAGCTCTGAACTGTTTGTCCTCCAGTTGACTTATAAAAGAATATATATCAATTGGAGTCTTGTGAACTGTGGTTTTGAGCAGATATGGTTACACAAAATATGATGGACCTGCAATAGCCTTATCTAGGGAAGACACATACAAGTTATGTAGTGCCTTGGAAGCTCTCTGCAGAGTTGCAGCTTAATAAAAGATTGTTGAATTCTACAGTAGAAATACTAAACAACTACAATAGCTAAAATGAGGGATGGGTTTTCTCTCCCTAGGAAATTATGATCACTTTCATGTAATCTTAACTTGCCTGTCTCTCTCGCCTTCTTCCCCCCTCCCACCCCTCCCTTGTATAGAATGGTATCATCACAACAGACGAGGAAAAGAGCAGAGAATAGTTAGGCAGGTAGGGAGTCTTCCTGTAAATCCTTCCTCAAGCCACAGGGAAGAACGATGTGTGCCAGTGATGAGGTAGGCAACAGGCAGATCAGAGAATTGCCTTCCCTTTCCTACCAGGCTGGTGATCTGCCAACAGCCAAGAATACTGAAAGTTGGAAAGAAGAGTCATATATTTAGGAAAAGACACAGAAAGGGGCCACAAATTTCATCTGACAATATTTGTTCCTTGCCTTATGGTACTCAAAGATTGCAGGGACCTGAGAACCAATGGAGATCTTGCTGCCCATAGGGACATTCTGCACTGAAGTGCTTCCAGGCACTGATGTGTTCGGCTCCCACAAAAGATTAGTGTTCAAGACTGAATTAGTTAGTGAATTGTGAGTGGAGGTAAGAAAAATGCTAGAGTCAGAACATTACTTTTGGCTCTTTTATTTATTTATTTTTATTTCTGAACAGTTGTTTTAGTACCCTAATATAAATTCAACTGGAATGAGAGAGGAAAGTATATTAAGTTTAGGTTTCCTACAGTCTATCAATAGGACAGGGGAAAGCAAACTAGACAAAAATAAAGACAGGGAAAGAACCAGTTGTTGGTAAGGGCTTACTTAAATTCCTTGAAGAAAAAAGAATTTTTAAAATAGAGAAAAACTAAGAGGTCAGTTGAGGAAATGGCATATCATGCTATAGTTATGCTGAATCCATCCACAAGGAGGCATTAGATTCAAATCTTTTCTTGGTCCCAGAAGCTATGAAATTATACAACATTCTTGATTTAGAATGCATTGAATCTGGTTCTTTAAAAGGGAGCACAGAGACTGAATTTACAGCACCAGATGGCATCACACAGTGGGGGGGAAGATACATGCAGGGGTTGCAAAGAGCAACTTGTGGACTATATTTAGTGATTAATTAGGCTCTTAAAGGGCCAGGTGGAATCAGTTGTGAGATGACACATAAAATAATCTAAGACAATGAGAGGTGTAGTAGGACTTAGGAGGGATAGTAAAGAACATATTTGATAATTATACTTTGCTTTTTTCAAAGACTGAGACAGGTAGCACAGGCCATTGAGTTAAAGCATGAAAAGAATTGGTCATATGCCCACTTGTGTACTGTACTGTGTTGTGTCTATTCTAAAATGAACGAGAGGAATTCACACAAAAGAAATGTCAAGTCCTGAAATAAATCAGTTATGAGTTGAGAAATAGAGTCTTTAATTGAGATAACAGGGTAGCAAACAGGCCAGCTTGGAGCACAATGAATATTCCAACCAAAGACCCATGAGCAAGGTTTTTAGACTTTGTGGAAGGGAGGGAAGAGGCAGTAGGCTTAGTCATGAGATTCCAGCTGCCCTCAGGAATTTGAGCAAGAAAGACCACTTCATTCTGGCTATTTTGCCCTATATGCCATGAATCCAAATGGAAGGGGTAAGGACATCAAAGATTGCTGTCTGACTTTGCAAGGAAAAGTTTTAGGATGGGGGCTTAAGGTATGATTCAGCTCAAACTAATCAACACTATCTTAAGGATATGAATGCAAGGACATTAATTCTAATGTTTCTAGGATGATTAAGAGATAGTGGCAGTTAATATTACATTTGATATTAACAACTTTCTGTCAAATATAGAGTAACAAATGGACATATGCCTTTTCTCTCAAATCCGAACCTTCCTCTGCTGTTGCCAACCAATTTAGTTCAGGCCTTCATCCCCTCACATCTGAATTACTGAAGATAGTATCTTAAGGGATCACAGGATTACAAATTTTGAACTAGAAAAGACCTTTGAAGTCATCTGATCCAATAACTTATTCTACAGCTGAGGAAACTGAGACCCAGAAAGATTAAGTGACTAGATATCCATGTAGACATTATATTCCACCTCCAAACTATCCTTCATAATACTGCTAAAATAATTTTCCCGAAAAACTCATTTTTTAGATGATCTTAACTTTTAGAAACTTCATCTACTTTATCTACAAAATACAGGTGACCTATTATCTCACTTGAGGCAACAACATAAACCAGATTATCTCTTCTTGTTCTTTCCTACTCTAAATTTTATTATTCTAACCTATTATTCAATATTATAGCCTCCTATTCATTTAATTACAATGGTTGTCTGTTGCCTACCTATTGATTCCAGACTCTTCAGTCTGATATTTGTCCTTGTATTACTTAAATGAAATTATCCACACTCTTGTCAAGCTCAATTCTACTACCTTGATATTCACCATGCTGTTTTTTCTAGTTGGAACATCTTCCCCACTTCTTTCTTACAATCCTAAATCTATTCATTCTTCAAAACCAAATCCAAGACCTAATCTTCTAAGAAACTTACCTTAACTATTCAGGCCTAATAGATCATTAGTGGTGTTTACATCACATAATTCAAAGCTTGATTTTATGCTTTTCTTCCTTTTTTCCTTCCTTTCTTCCTTCTTTCTCCTTCCTTTCTTCCTTCCTTCCTTCCTTCCTCCCTTCCTCCCTTCCTTCCTCCCTTCTTTCCTTCCTTTTTTTTTCTTTCTAGTACTTATAAAACACAAGAAACCTTCAGTATCTTTTCTATCACCTATATCACCTATCATCATGAGCTTGGTAAATACCTCTTGAATTATGGTGAGTGAGCATGTCTATCACATTCAAAAAGTGAGACTGGAAAAAAAATAAGCAGAATGAATATTGGGGAAAAAGGTCTGATTGAGACAACTATTGTACTTGGGTTCCTGCTGTTTCTGAGCACATACTCAACATGTTTCAGATTAGGAAGAGAAAGTGATAATGAAAGCTGTCATCAGATCCAAGCTAGAGCAGCCAAGTTAAATTCAAACTCTAGAGAAGAGGTGCTTCATACCTCTTGTTAAGCAGGTGCAAGTTATTCCTACACATCTGGGTTTAAAATCTCACTGGATGGGAAGGCAGAATTCAAAAATAGCTGCTAAAGAACCTTGGGAAATTAAGTATGGTTTGCCTTTCATACAAATACTAGTAAATGAAATGAAATTGTTTTTACTTTAAAAAAAATTAAACGTGAAAGCCCAAGGGAGTCATTTGATGCAATTTCACATTCAGCCTTTCACTCAAATGAAAGTATTCCTTCTACTCACTACCATGCCTTAACTGCCGTCTCATCCTGAAACTTTCCTTAGCTCCGGGGTTCTTCTCACACTGGGATATACCTCCATTCATACCCTCTTTTCCCATTGTCAGTCAATAAATATTTATTAAGCTTCTACTGTGTGTCAAAGATATTGCTTGACATTGCGAAATACCAAAAAAAAAAAAAAAAAAAAAAAAAGGAAAAGATGATCTGTATCCTCTAGAGGTTTACATTCTACACAAAAGGAAGCTGAAGGAGGGGGTCACAAGAGATAGCTGGGACTAATGAGGTATGATTTCCATCTTCTAAGATGCAGAGGTTTTTGAGATGTAATGGAGAAATCTAGAAAATCCCAGCATGGTGAGAAATGACATGAGTTCCTCCCAGTAGCCTCCTTTGGAGGAAATACCAGTCATTTTCATTTCCCTCCTAGCTGTGCTTCAGACTCAATATTTGACCAACATAATCTCTACTTTTCTTCTCAGCTCCATTTCCTGTGATATCTTCCCCCATTAGAAAGTAAACTCCTTGAGAGCAGGAGCTGTCTTTTGTTGTTGTTGTATTTGTATTCTTACCACTTAACACCATGGAAGGCACATAATAATTGTTTAATAAAATCTTGTTATGTACCTACCAACTATAATAGTCTTTTCCAAACTATAGGGGGGTGCTTACAATATGCTCCATGGCTACATAACATTTACATATATAAACATATTCACTTATTTATGAATATATGTATAAATGGATTTATGTCAGTTTCTGACATGCTGAAGCTTTTTCATGGGTTTTTTTTTTCATATTTTCATAGATCAAGAAACCTGATCTATGGATTGGGTCTCTTTAAATTCACATTTATCAGAGCCTGGAAAGATTTACATGAATTGATGCTGAGTGAAGCGAGTAGAACCAGGAGATTGCTGTACACAGTAACAAGATTATGTAATGATCAACTCTTAGAGACTTAGCTTTTCTCAACAATGTAATGATTCAATATAATTCTAATAGATTTGGGATGGAAAATGCCATCCATATCCAAAGAAAGAACTATGGAGACTGAATGCAGATTGAAGCATAGTATTTTCACCTTTTTAGTTTGTTTGTTTGTTTGTTTTTGCTTTTTCTTATGATTGTTCTCCCTTTTGGTATCATATTTCTTACACAACATGACAAATATTGAAATATATTTTAAAGGATTGTATATGCTTAATATCAGATTACTTGTTGTCTTGAGGAGGGGGGAGTTAAGGAAGAAAGAGAGAAAAAATTTGGAACACAAATCTTACAAAAATGAATGTTGAAAAGTATCTTTACATTTATTTGAAAAAATAAAGTACTATTGAGGAAAAAATAAAGATAAGAAAACTGAAAACAAATTTCACCTTTATTTCACAGAAAAACACTGAGCACTGAATACAATGCAGGGGAGTATGGAAGATCTCTATTTGAATCCTGCCTCAGAAACTTACTACTGTGTCTCCTTGGGCAAGTCATTTAACTCTGTTTGCTTCAGTTTCTGCATCTAGAAAAAAAATGGGGATAATAATACCTACCTACCTGTCAGGGTTGGGAAGATATAATATAAGATATAAATAATGTTTTTTATTTTGTTTCATACCCTCCTTTAATAGTGTGATGGAGCCCATGAACCTCTTCTCAGAATAATGTTTTTAAATGCATAAAATAAGACACAAAGAATTAGAAAGAAAAACAATTCTATTAAAATAATAATTTTAAAATTAATTTTAATAAGACAGATTCCAGTTGAAGAAGCCTGGATCCAATGAGATGATATACATAAGCACAAATTCAAAAGCATTATGTGCTTACCATTATTAGTTATTTTGGACACAAAACAAATGACCAAGTTTCACTATCTTTTGTTTGGAAAGAGGGGAAGCCTTGTCATTTTATTGCATTGAATAATAGTGTCCATCGAATCAAAGCACCTCACCTTGCTTTCTAAAGCTAGACACTAAATCTCAACCAATAACTTTAAGAGAAACTAAACTAGACATCAAAAACTGAGAAAACAATGTTCCACTGAGCATCTCTTGCTGCATAAATGTTCCTATAAATATTGTTTTGGTAAAATACTTAATCATTCATGGAAATGTGCCTTACTGGGAAAATAGGCTACATGTTTTTGACTGAGTTGGCTGTGTTCCTAGCATTCTTTAAAAATAATTTATTGGTTGTCCCTTTTAGGCCTTTTGATACATTCCTCTTAATTGAAACAACTGCTTCAGAGGTTTTTTCCTTTAAGGAAATGAAGACTAAATCACCCTGAATTGGCTAAGTACTCAATTTGGAGATTAGGAAAAGAAAGTTCAGTACTGTTAATTTACAAAAGTAAAGGCAAGGGAGAGAGGCCTAAGCTCTAAAATGTTTTTTTTTCTTCTCCTTTTTGCCATTGTTGGCTTCCTTGCCCCATATCCTTAACTAAAAGCATTTCTCAGAGGAATGTAAACCTGTGTTTAGTTCAGAGTAGCCTTTACGTCTTAAAGGATGTGTCTAACAACTAGTTCACCCACCTGTATAGAATAAGACTATAAAGGACCTAAAATCAGGTTTGTTTTTTTTTTAAGATTCAGTTTTCTCTTAACGTTTTTTTTTTTTCTGAGTAAGCTTTTCTCAGTAGTAAAATGAATTGGTTTGAATCTCATTTATCTTAACTACCAGTACCCATCCTCAGGTGTTACTGTCCCAGTTTCTCCAGTCAAGTAACTAAAAAGTTATTTAAGAAGAAGGTGGAAAGTAGTTGGCAAGTGGCAGAAATGATGGTAAATATTTGGTTTTTTTTCCCCATTCTTTTGGAATTTCCTCCTCTTTCATTCCTCTCAATTGTTTTCCATTTGTGTGTGTATGTGTATGTACATATATATATATGTATATGTATATATATATATATGCTTAGTATAGCTGTTATATGTGTATATGTTGTCTCCTTCAACAGAATTCAAGTTCTCTGAAGGCAGCAACTGTTTTCTTTTTGTCTTTGTATCTGGGGATACAAACTTATAAATCACAACCTCTGTGACACTCATTTTTACAAGCAAACCAGATCTTTTTCAAGGGAAATTGTTCTACTTGTTGTTTATCTTCTGATGCACTAGGAGCTTTGGGTGGAGGAGGACCTGTTCCCAGCCACACACTCCATCCACACTTTTCCATTTTCTTCGGTGGCCAGGGTCCTCAATCCATTCCCAGGATGGTCTCTTTTTGTAGCTCCAAAACCCTATGGAAACTAGGTCACAGGCTGTGCAGCAGCCTGAGGCTGAAGAGGACCCCATTATTTATTGCAGTATTAATTTACTTATTAAACATTTAACATGTATAAAACTATGCTACCACTTTCAATATTGCTTGTTTTATATTCACTAGGAAGTTTTTGAGTATTGCATCCCTAATCTCATTTTTCCCATAACTCTGATTTTTATGTGAATGATTTTTTCATAGCATGATGATTTTTCAGAATGTCTATGTTGAGTTATAGCAATGCATTACTAAATAAATGAATGAATGAAGGAAGGAAGGAACAAATAAATAAATATGGTGTTTGAAAGCACATCAAAGCAAGGAATTATATGATGTATCAATTTAGAATCTTTTTTTTAACTGGAAGATATTTAAGAGGTCATTTAGCTTAACAGTCTCATTTTATTCTAGAAGTGGGAAAGGAAGTTGCTAATGGTCAGTACAACTAATATGTGTTTGAGGCAAACTTCAAACCCAAGTCTTCCTGACTACAAGTTTCACTTTCTATCCATTGTACCATCATTATCTGACACAAATCTGAATGCAGTTGAAAGTGATCTGTTCCTTAGTGGCTAACATCTTCTTCAAGGGAAGTCTATTTAAGGAATTATATATTTCTTAGGTTGTTTGGTGAATCCCCAGAAAGGAGTAATGCTACATATCTACCTCTGGTCTGTCAGAGGTCACCTTTTGTATTCATATTCCTGCTCTACATCCCCATCCCAATCCCACACAAAATTGCAGGCATTTCTGAGTCACATGTGCAAAAATGTTTGTAGCAACCCTTTTTGTAGTGGCAAGAAACTGGAAACTGAGTGAATACCCATCAGTTGGGGATTGGCTGAATATGGTATATGAATGTTATGGAATATTATTGTTCTATAAGAAATGATCAGTGGGATGATTTCAGAAAAGTCTGGAAAGACTTATTTGAACTGATGCTAAGTGAAGTGAGTAGAAACAAGAGAACATTGTACATGGTAACAGCAAGATTATGTGATGATCAACTCTGATGGACATGGCTCTTTTCAGCAGTGAGGTGATTCAAGGCAATTGTAATAGACTTGGTTTTTTTTTGGTAAGATTTGAAATCTATTTGTCAAGATTTACACACACAAATATTTAATACAAATTCATGTACATCAGTTAAAGAATCTTATCAAATGATATTTAACTTATATTGGATTATTTGCCATCTGGGGGAGGGGTTAGGGGGGAAAAGCAGGAGAGAGAAATTTGGAACACAAGGTCTTGTGCTGGGTGAATGTTGAAAATTATGTATGGTTTTTTGGGGGTTTTTTTCCTCATTTTATTTTTTTTATTTGCAAAACATATGCATGGGTAATTCTTCAACATTGACCCTTACAAAGCTTTCTGTTACACATTTTTCCCCCTTACTCCCCACCTCTCCCCTAGATGGCAGGACATCCACTACATGTTAATTATGTTAAAATACTTGACAAATTGAATATATGTATACATATTTCCACACTTCTCATTGTTGTTCAAGAAAAATCATATCTACAAGAAAGAAAAATCAGATAAAGGAAACACAATGCAAGCAAACATCAGTTGAGAGCATGAAAATGTTATGTTGTGGTCCACATTTCACATCCCTCTCTCTGGGTGTATATGGCTTTCTTAATTCTAATAGACTTGTGATGGAAAATGTCATGCACATCCAGAGAAAGAGAACCAAGAAGACTGAATGTGGATCAAAACATAGAATTTTCACCTGTTGATGTTGTTTGTTTATTTGCTTGTTTTTTTTTCTTTCTGGTGTTTTTTTTTTCTCTTTTATTCTTATTTTTCTTGTGCAGCATGACAAATATAGAAATATGTTTAGAAGAATTGCACATGTTTAACCTATATCAGATTGTTGTTTAGGGAAATGGGGAAGAGGGAAGGGAGGGGGAAAATTTTGGAATACAAAGTTTTGCAGAGGTGAATGTGAAAACTATCTTTGTTTATATCTGGAAAAATAAAAAGCTATTATTAAAAAAAAAGATTGCAGGCATTTCTAAGACAAGAAATATCACTGTGAGCAGGCAAGTAGATTTTTAAGGAAGTCAAGATGGTTAAAAGATAGCAAGCAATACCAAAATACCTGATCTGAGGTCAAATCTATCCAGACACTGTGTAACTCTGGGAAGGTCACTTAACCTTGTTTGCCTCAGTTTCCTCTTCTGTACAAATAGGATAATAATACCTCCCAGGATTGTTGTGAGGATCAAATGATATCAGTCATGTCCAACTCTTTGTAACCCACTTAGGGTTTTCTTGGTAAAGATAGTAGAGTAGTTTTCCATTTCCTTCTCCAGTTCATTTTGCAGGTGAGAAAACTGACTCAAATAGGGTTAAGTGACTTGCCCAGGATCAGGTTAGTAAATATCTTAGACCAGATTTGAACTCAAATCTTGATTCTAGTCCCAGAACTCTATCCATTGTACTACCTAGCTGCTTCAATAAATAATAAATATTATCATTTATATTTATAGAGTGGCTTAGTGAGGAAACAGCTAGCTTGGTAATGATATTAAAAAGTATGAGTCTAAGAATTAAACTGAGTGGCACATGATTGGAAAATTCCCTACAAGTTGAAACAAATCCATTAATCAATACTTTGGGGATATGATTATTCAAACAGCTGTATTTCTATTGAATATTAATATCCAGCTCACATTTGACTTAATAACATAATAGGTACTCAATTAATTGGTTGAATTGACTTGATGGAATCCCCCCTGTAGTATTACTCCCAAAGTCTCATTGAGGCAGCATTGGCTATGCCAATGGAATATAAGTTCCAATAGGTTTTCCCAAGCCAAAAAGGCTTTGAGTATAGGTCCAGGACAAACTATCTTTGCCATATGAAACCTAGATAAGTTTAGGAAAGTTCATCACCAGCACAGTGGTCATATAGGTGATAAATTTTCTTCAGCAACTCAAGAATTTGACATCGGTGAAAAGGATCCTATTTTTTTTTAACATTCTTGACTTTTTACAGTATCCACAAACTGGGAATGTTATGTACCTGTCCATGTAGTATCCATCTGAGTCATCCCATGCAATGATGCTACTTAAGAGATGAGAACCTGAGACCTAAAGCATAAACCATCAATTGAATCTATTTTCAATGAGTGTGAGAGGGAAGGATTGTATAATGTTCTAAACTTGGAATCAAGGATCCAGAGTTAGAATCCTTGTTCTGCTACTTACTATCTGTATGACCTTGGAAAAGTGACTTTAGCCCTCTTCATTTAAGTTTTGTCATCCAAGAAATTAGAGGCATAGAATACTATGCCAAATGTCTCTACTACTGCTTGTCTTCATTTTGACCTTGCCTTGTTACAGCCAGCCTGAACTCAGAAGTTCTGACTTGAAAGCACATGCTAGCTGAAGTTCAGCACAGCTCCATATTCATAACTCAATAACTCCTCACCCTAATCACTGCTCTTTACATTGCATTCATAATGAACCTTTCTCTCCCCTTAACTTCCATAAAGCTGGAAAGATGATGGTAATGTGGCAGGACAATTAAGTAGTACAATGGACAGAACACTGACCCTGAAGTCAGGAGAACCTGGATTCAGATCTGGCCTCAGACATTTACTAGCTGTGTAAGACCTGGGTAAGTCACTTTACCTGACTGCCTCAAAACAAGCAAAAAAAAAATTCAAAATTCAAAATGACAAAAGTATAAAGAATCTAGAATGAAATCCCAAAGCTATCTAATTTAACTCCTCATCCTCACATTTTACAGATGAAAGAACTTAAATGATTTGCCCAAAGTCAAGTAATAAACATTAGTGGAAGGATTTGAAGTCAAGTCTACTGTACCACATAGGTAAGTTAAAAATAATTTCTGCAGGTATGTCAGCTGTTGGAAAACACAATGGTCAGGAATTTAGTAAGTGATCAGAATTCATGAAGGATCATGGTAATAAGAAGCAACCCCTTATTACAACATCCTACTCACCAAATCAGTAAGAGGATTCTTATTACAGCAAATACACCCTAAGCCTGATGTACATGAGATCCTATAAATCATCTTTTATTTTCAATTCTGTTATGTTATGGGAATGCTTGTTTTATTTCTTAAGTTCAGAATAAAATAAAATAAAAACAAAAAGTTGTTCTATCTGGCAACATTTAATTATATTTCTCCAAAGATAAGTCAGTGCTAAATATATTAACATTCTTAATACTTTCCCTTAGGAATTGGGGTGGAGATGGAGGAGGAAAAGGAGGAGGTGAGAATTTTAGCTGTCTTGAAATTAACTAACACTGTAGAACCAAGATCCTGGACTTAGCTGCAACTAACAAGGGACATGTTGATAAAGAAATGGGACTGCTCCAGACTTCTAAAAGATAACTAGATAATTAAAAGAAAAATCTAATTTAAGAGAATTCTGAAAAGCCTTCTGGCAGTGTCCTTTTTATGGATTATTATCTGTTTACCAGAAGGTTTACATTATGCCTCTGGGTTTGTTTCCAAGGGCAGAAGAACCTAAAACAATTAAAAAAAAAACACCCCAACAGTTCTTAGTATTAATTCCTGGGTTTAAAAAAAAATGACACCACAGATCCTATAGGTATGCATGAGAAGCTTTCCTCTGTTTTCACAGGTAATGCTCATTTGTGTCTACATGCTGGATATCCAAATTGTCTCTAAAACTGACCACTTGTAGAAGCCAATACATTTGAGATTCTGATAGCTGGAACTATACAAAAATTGGCAATCAGAGAACCATGAAAGGCACTCACAGAATTTCAGACCGCAAAGGAGCCTTAGAAATCATTAAGGCCAAACAAGGGAGAATCAGAAACAATGGAATTCAATTAGCCAGTGTTCAATAAATCAAAAAATGTAAATTACTTAGGAAAGAACTCATTAAATTAAAAAAAAAATTGCTGGGCAAACCAATGCAGTCTGACAGATGTTAGGCTTAGAGCTACACCTTAAACCATATTTCATAATGCATTCTAAAAGTATACAAGACTTTAATTTAAAGATCATGCTATAAAATAAAATTAAAAGAGAAGCAGAGTCTTTATCTCTTACAGGTATGAGTAGGAGATGCATTTTAACCAAATAAGTATAGAGGCAATTATAAAAGACAAAATACATACCAAAAAAACCCCTTTCATTACAAGAAACTAAAAATCTTCTAACAAAAATTATTACACAAGTTAAAATAAAAGTAAGGTAAATGGTTGAATGGGAAAACATTTGGATCTATCAAATTTCTAACAAGGGTTAGAGAAATATCTAAACTATATAAATAATTTACACATTTGTGCACATATATAATAGATATACACACATACATGTTTATATACCTATCATATATGTATCTATACATATATATGAACAAAAGTCATTCTCCAATAGATAAGTAGTCAAAAGATATAAACACAAAGTTCTCAAAAAATTTGCTAACTATTAACAACTATATGAAAGAGTGCTCCAAGTTACTAAGAATAAAGCAAATCTATCTCCCCAAATTTCATCTTGATTATGTACAGAAAAATTTGGTTGAGTACAAATATTTAAATGTCATTAACATCTGGAGATTGATTTAGCTTACAATATCCATTTTCCTGCAGCTGTCTTTAGTTAACAGATCTATAAGTAAGTATCCAAAGCTCTAAACAAAGTTGATGCATGGACCAGAAAATTATTAAAGTAAATTAAAGAAATAATTTCTCAGGATTTGAAATAATTATACAATTTGAATTCAACATGAAGAGTGTGTGTATTTTGTATAATCAAAGTGGAAACCATGAACTCATAAGACTGCCAAGAGATCGGCTATTGGACAGGAAAGCCAGATAAAACCATCTGGCTAAGAGAGAGAGAGAGAGAGAGAGAATCAGAGACAGAGACAGAGAGATCAAGAGATAGAGACAGACAGACAGAATCAGAGACAGAGACAGAAAGAGATACAGAGATATTGAGAGATAGAGAAATGACAGAGAAAGAGAGAGAGAAAGAGAGAGAGAGATCTCAACATAATCTCAGAAGTCATACTGACCTCAAACTGAATCAAACCAAACCCATTCCATTCACAGAAATTCCAGTCTTGGAAAGATTATAAGATGGAGGGATGGATCTTAAGGCAAGAAAACATTGAATATATGGAATATTTCAGATAGAAAGTACCAAAAAACAAAAAACAAAACAAACAAACAAAACAAACAAACAAAAAAAAAAAACAAAAAACAAAACAACAGGCAAGAGTTTGATTGACTTCCCTGGAACAGGAAATTAAGTGTATAGATATTCCTTATATCTCCACACATACCCACACATGAAAGAAATAAGAATTAAAATAAAATTTAAAGAATTTCAGACATTTTATTTTGATGGCTCAATGCATACATTAGAAGGGAACTTTCCAAAAAATAATAATTTTAGCTAGATTAGAAACAGTGAGAGGTTCATTAGTAAAGAGGTTTCTCTCATTATCTAAATATGGAGCTGAACCTTAATAATCAAACACCCAAGATCTCCTCATCCTTTTCTTTTCAATGGGGAGCTCTGCTCCCCATCTCCAGGGGTTCCACAGCCTCTTGAGTGCACTGATACTCCAAATAGCTTTCTGCTCCTAGCTGGGGGTCTTGTCTGCTTTCTTTCTAAGTCAAAGAAACCATAATCCTATCTAAAAAAAAAAAAAAAAAAAAAAAAAAAAAGCCAGTCATTTCTTCCTTTCATCACCTGGGTCCTCCAAGGCTCTGGGTCTTCCTCCAAGAAAGAACTTCCTTTACTCCCTTTTCCCACAGAACTTAGATGCTATGGTTAATAATTCACTATTCTCAAGTCTTGGGAAATTTTCTTTTAAACTTTTAGAGTCTAAATTTTGATCATCCAAGAAAATTGCTCATATTTGTGACATTTTTTTCCCTTTGAGATTAACTCCTCCACCTCCCACCCCCATTCTGTTCTTATTTGCCTAACATAGAATTTTTGTGGAACCAAGTGACAATAAGCAATGTATGCCAGTTACTCTCCAGTGTTGAAAAAAGGAGCTGGAATCTTTGGTTCAAGTTATCACCTTGAATTTTCCTAAAGAAATATTCTTCTTGGAAAAAAAGAAAAGTGGCATCCAAAATGTATGGACAAAAATAATGGAATATTTTATCTTGAAAGGAAAGGTTAATCTGTTGACCCTAAACTATGCTTTATAAAGGAGCTTTGCCCCAGGCTCTATGAGGACCACAATGGACCTAAACTAACCTTAATTAAGGAAACCTCTAGGATGTTCTAAAAGGCCTCTTGAGAAGCTAGAATTTGATAACAAATAAATTAAACTGGAATATAAATAAGCCAAATTTAAGGGCTTTGCTCTACAGAAAAATACTATAAGGTAAGACCTGTACTGGTTTTTAACAAAATCTTTGAATTTTCACATATTTAAATTTCACATGTCCTTTATTTTCTAATAAAGAGGGACCCAGATTCTGACTTGCTTTCTAGAAACTTATATAATAAATATAATAATACTTATAATGAATATATATATAAATATGCAATGACATGTAAATATATAATACAATAATTATAATAAATATAATAATATAATATAAGTGGAAAATTTCACATCAACTAACAAATGATTATCTTTTAGTACAAAAGGATAAAAAGAACCCTGAATCATGGACATGTTCATTGTTCCCTTCTGTACATGGCAGGAGCTCCTGCTGTAGAGTTCCAAAGCTACTCTGTTAAGCAGAGTCTGGTAATGGATGAAGAGCAAGTACTTGGATGTTAAAGAGGCTGAAGGGGCATCTCAAACCTGTTACCAGCAGATTTCACCTTCTTTTAATTGTGACCCCACTAGAGCTATTTTACTTGGTATATAAATGTTTCCCTTGAAAGACCAATTTAATTAACACATGTAATTCTTTGTCTAGCCACTTTACAACTGCACTTATGCACTTCAGGGAATGTTCAACATCAGGGAATGGATTCACCAGATAATCTAAACATGATTTGGCCATGTTCAACAGCCTCAGTCTGTGTGGAAGCAAATTGACAAATGACAAATTCTAGCTTCCTTTAAGCAGTAACTAAAATCCTACCTTTTACAGGGAGTCTTCCCCAATTTCTTTTAATTTCACCACCTTCCTTCGTTTCTTGTTTATCCTAATATAGTTTGCTTTGTAAACATTTATTTGTATGTTGTCTCATCCATTAGATTATAAACTCTCTAAGGGCAGAAACTCTTTTACCTCTTTTTTTGCATCCCCAGTGCTTAGTATAATGCCTGAAACATAGGAAATAGTTAATAAATGGGTATCAGTTGATTAATAATGGCACTTCAAAGGATTGTTTTGAGGATAAAATGAGATAATACACACAAGCACTTTGAAAAGCTTAAAGCACAATATGAATATTAGCCACTATTGTTGTGCCAGATACTAAGGAAAGACAAAGATAAATAAGCCATAGTCCTTGCCTTCAAGGAGCTTAAAATCTAGTTGATTACAACATGAAGCAAAGCTATATGGTTCTGTTAAATGGATATAGTCATTTGTATTTCTCCGATGAATCTAAATGGCTTTTAAAAATAACACAAAAAGTAAATATGATCACCATCATTTACTCAAACAGGAAAATGAAATATATCAAAGCAAAATGTTTCATTTTTCATGATGCAAATAACAAGGAGCAAATAAAGAAAGAAACTGGACAGATGAGCTCTGAGATAAATTCAAATCTTTTTTTTTTTTTTTTTTTTTCAATCAGAAAGACCGACTGCTAAGAAACTCTCAAAGCTAGACTGGCTGCACGTTGTCCAATCATTAAGATAATCAAAATTACCTGAAGCAAGCCAGTTGATTATAGCCCAAATCAATTCAAAAACCACTGATCCAAAATCCTATCTAAACAAAAGCTGTCTGAATCTCCATGACTCAAAAGACATCCTCAGCTAGTCCATAGCCCTTTATTCACTTAGGACAGTCAATGAAGAGTTGAGGAAAAACAAGCATTACGCAATAGTCTGATGGGAAAACAAGCTGCCTTTATATTAACCCCTTCAAAATCCACACAGAACCACCTGCTCCATTGAAAGAGGCTATGGGCAGTCTGAAGCAGCAAAACTGTGCCCAACTTCACTGCTGCGGTGCCAAGAGCTCATATAATGCCAGCAACAAGAGTCTCCAAATTTCTCATTCCTAACCAACTTTGGCATAACCCTAACATTCTCCATAGTTGTGAAATCAGACTTTTTTTATTCAAAAGGAAATTCTTCTTTTTAAGAGAAAAATCTTCATTATAACCAAAAGCTATTTCTGTACATGACCCAAGTCATTCTCTAGTACATTCAAAAGGTACGTGTTCTGGCACATCCCATCCTTCAGATGGATATTCCAAGCCTGATTACATTTTTTTAGGTTATTCTTTTTTCTTCTTAGTACACCAAGAAAATTGAGCAAAGTAAAGCCCACTGTGAGACTTGAGCTATTATTTTAATGAATGATATTTATTTTAAATTGCTTGTTCATTAAAATACAATAATTAGCACTTTAAAAAAAATCTTGCACAAAAATCTAAATACAACCTATAATCAAACCTCTAGCCTCCTTCAGGAGAAAACTGGCTCAAATATGGCATTTGTAGTTGCTTCTCCCCTCCTCCTTTCTCTTTTTTTCTCCCTCTCCCTATGAATTTGCCAAGAGTTCTTTTTTGTTACCACTGTCACCCTTTCAAGTCCTAGAGTTCCAACTCTAAGACTATGGAAATTCTGGAAAATGAGCACAGATATTTATCCTATTTGTCAACCAGTCACTCATCCAACCATCACAATAAAAAATTTTTATTTGATAATTGCATATAAATGCATTTTTAGCACATATCCCTTTCTTTTTTTCTTTCCAGAGATTTGATTTTTATATGGTGTTTTAATATTTGTAAAATGCTTTACAAATATTATTTAATCCTAAAAATAACCTGGGAAGTAAATGCTATTACCCCCATTTTACAGATGAAGAAATTGAAGCAGAGATAAAGTGACTTACCCAGGATCACACTTCTAGTGAAAGTCTGAGGAAGAATTTGAACTCAGGTCTTCTTGTCTAATGTTCTATGTACCATGTCATATAACTGTCAACATTATAAGTTTGGCCTATATTCAAAAATGAACTATATTAAACCAATAAATAATTTTTTTTAATTTTATAAAAAAACACTCATTAATCAACAAGCATTTACAAGGTACCTAGTACTGGGGCTCACATTCTATTAGGGCAAATAAACATAGTCACATATAGACAGAAATAGATCCAAGGTAATGGGGGAGAGGAACTAGTAACTGGGAGAAAAGAATAAAAATTTTCTGGAGAAGGTGGTGCTTGAACTGAGGTTTGGGAAAACTAAAAATTATAAGATGCAGAAGAATACTTTTTGATGAAGTATTAATGTCTTTTTTTTTAAGCAACTAGGTGGATAGAGTGTTGAGCTTGGAGTCAGGAAGATCTGAGTTCAAAACCTGCCTTTAAAGCTAGCTGTGTGTCCCTGGACAAGTCAATTAATTTCCCTCAGTTTTAATTTCTTCATCTGTAAAATGGGAATGAAAATAATGATATCCACCTTACAGGACTGTTGTATCAAGTAAGATAAAATGTGGAAGGTACTTCATAAGCTTTAAAGCTTTAAATATTAGTTATTATGATTTTATTATTTTCAGAATGTGCTGAAGGTAGTGATCAGTTTTCCTTTAAAAAAAAAAACAGGACAAAAGAACATGGAATGAGAGATTTCATAAAAGACTACAATAAAAGATTCAGGGATTTAGACCTTATACTAAGGGGTGTGTATGTGTTGTGTGGGTATACATGCATGTGTGTATGTATATATATATATATATATATATGTGTGTGTGTGTGTGAATCACATGTATCATATATGTATTATATATATATATTATATAGATGTATATATTATTAATATTATATAGATTATAGAGAAGCTGTCCAGAAGAGCAAAATATAGTTTGCAAAGCATCTTATATAGTTATTCTATGCAAAGTCTTTCATTTATCAGCTATTCTTCACAAAAGTATATCCACATCCCATAAGATGAAAGAGGTGTACTAGGGAGGTCAGTGACTGAAGTGGAGCTTACAGTTGATTGTGATTCTATTGATCGTCTTGACTTCCTTCAATTGATTAAGAAAAGGTAAATGGAATGTTAATTCTCTCTGTATTTATAAGGAAATAATATCACTTCATTAGCTTCTAAAATAAATCTAGTCTATTTCAGCATGAATGGGGACATAACTATTGATCTCCACTAATTTGTGCTTGGGAAATCAGCAAACTTGGCAATTTTTAGAAATCTTTTTTTCCTTTCAGTCCCATATTACTTTCTCAGTAGAGCTGAAAATGTCCTTTCATGAAATGGAGGCAGTTTGTTTAAAACAAAACATTCCTGTATTTTCCTTTCCTATAACATATTCCTTACTTTATATATAAAATATATAACATTATGTATTTTATTTTATGCATGTAAAAATATCATTGAGAAGAACTCCACAGACTTCACTAGATTGCTAAAGGGGCTTATTACAAAAAAAAAATATTTCAGAAACCCTGATCTGGAACATAATCCAAAAGCTAGAAATGAAAATTTTAAAATTCACTAATATATGTGTGTATGTATGTATCTATATATGACTATATATGTGCATAATGTAAATATAATTTACTCATCATAGAGTTCCTCTAGCCCTTGAAGTTTGTTCACTGAAATTTTATCCTTTTTAATTATCATTTTCCAACACAACAAAGATTAGAAAGAAGAGAAGAGTCGGGAAGGCATAGATAGGCCAGCACAATGCACTCAGTAAGACGTGGCATCTGACAGCCTAATTCATAGTGAAGGAAATTGGAGGGGATGGGCTGAGGAGAATGGGGAGGAAGGGGAGAAAGTATTTTTAAAATACCAATAAAATAAAAATTCAAAAGGAAGTCTGAAGCCATTTAGCATAGAAGCAAAGACATATATTTATATTTATACATATATTTATAATCTCTGAAGATACTAAGAACCATGATATTCATAATGATGTAACCAAAAAAGATTAAAATTTGTTGTGCTGTGATAAACAAGACCTGGAAACAGAAAATGCATTTCAAAAACATTTCCACAAAATATACTATGGAATTTCCATATGCTGTGGAATCTTAAAATTATTTTTTAGAAAAGTTAATAAGAATTCATTAAATGCTTTAACGTGCTAAGCACTGGGGCTATAAATACAAACAAACAAAAAACAAACAAACAAACAAAAAACACTCACTGTCCTCAAGGAGCTTATATTCTGATGGAAACTAAAATATAAAAAGGGAGCTAAAACTGGGAGTGAGGAAGAGAAGGAAAAGCCCCTATTCTTGACAATAAGTCAGAAGCAGAGCTGAGAGAGAAATGATGGATGGCTGATCCTAGCCCTTTCTTAAAATGGAAGGTTCAGGAAGAAGTTACCAATGGGAGAAGAAAGCTAAACGTACCAAAGGATTTTCCACAGTTAGAAGGTGACTGACATATAGTGGCACATTTGGAGAGTCAGAAACTTGGGCATTTAAAGAGTTAAACTTCCACTTATGGCTAACACCTCATTTCCTGATGATACTAGACAATGAAATATTGCTATAATTATTATTCTCTTGATGGAAGTACATCATGATCACTAGCAGTTCCAACATACTCCTGTTGTACTTGTTTAAAATCTATTTGCCATTTTCTTCTCCAAATTTCTCTGATCTCCTCTGGAAGACTTGTAATATAACTTCAAGGGAGGGCCAAGAGAGGCTGCATCCCTCTGGGTTGTGTGGGAGATCTATTTCTCACCATATGGAATAGGAACCCAGCCTACTATTTCTATTCCTAGCAAGAGGGGAAAAAAATCCCTTGGATGATTAAAATCTTTTCATTAAGAAATTCTTTTCTAAGAAACATGTTTCCAAATCAAGTGACTTAAGTTGAGAGTTCATGAGCCTCATTATCTGATAATATCTTCATTTTCTCCTTTGCCTTGCCTTCCCTCCTCCTCCCCCAGAACTCATCTGTTCCATTCTAATTCAATGAAGTAGTTGACTGTATGATAGAGAGGTTTCTTTTCCTTTTCTTGGGCTTACCCTTTAAATGAAATATTTTTCAAACAACCAAATAGTTGGTATCAAGGACAAAGTTGGGAGTAGGGGTTGAAGAGGTGAGCAGAATTCACTTTGTTAAACCAAGTTATTCTGCCATTTCTTTGATGTCAGAATATAAAGTCCTTGGAACTTGGACCCTGGTTATGGCCACATGAATCCAAATACTGACAAGAATGATTCTAGTCTTGGTATCCCTTGGTGTAATCACTTTTTGGTGAATGGATTTGAGTAAAAGCATCTGCTTCCATCCTTCACAGGAGGTTGATCATTAGATCTATGTAATCACTGGAGTTTACAACTTAAAAGGTTACCTCCTGGAGCCCCTTTCATATGCATAAAGGAGTAAATGAGAGGTCAAGAAAATTCACTTCATGTTCAGACTCTTTGAATAAGGCTTTCAGCAAAATAAGCTATTGTGCTGGTTACAATATGCGGCAAGCCAATGAGAAATATCATTGAACAAAAAGAAGAGGCTGAAATGACTAATTGTGTGAGTTAAATGTGAATTAACAAATAGAAGTGCTTGCTAGGTATTTAACACAGTTGCTCATTAAATTCAGAAAGCACCTTTTTATTTACCTAGGACAAAAGGTTCCAGTAATGGATGTTGTGGATTTCATTGTTCGTGGGCATGGATTATGTACATTGGTAGTTCTCCTGATGCAGAAGGAGAATAAATCTAGCATTTTTTTTTTTACAGCAATCTCCATGTAAAACACAGAAGGTGTTTTTTTCTCACCAAGGTCTTTTCAAGGTATGGAACAGAAAATGGAAAACAAGCAAGGCCAAACTGGAAACCAGAGGAATAAACAAGGGATATTCCAAAGCACATTGGTTTTGTGGGACATGGGTCCAAATCCTGACTGTGCTACTGACTACCCTTGTGATCTTATGAAAGCCAATTCTCAAAGCCTTGGGCTCTTCATCCATAAAATGAAAGGGTTGAGCTAGTTAGTTGATGTCTAAGGCTTCTTTTAGTTCTAATATATGATGTAGACAAAATTTGACCTTTAGTATATGTCATTCCATGTTATAATTCTCCACTTTATAGAAGGTGGCAGAGGAAACTAAAACATTTGAAGGACGAAATCTGAATCTCAACTGGCTAAAATAAAACAAATGGAAAAGGATGAAATTTATTTACTTTAGTAATCTGATGGATCAATGATGTCATTGGACTACCTCCAGTTGTTCAAATGACAACTCACTCATTCCATTGCATTCTAGATGATCCTTGCACAGAGTGTCCCAAAAGTCTTAGTATTATTTTAAGCTATTAACATTTTTGTTGTTATTGTTCAGTTTTACCTAAATCTTTGTGACCCCATTTGGGGTTTTCTTGGCAAAGATACTGGAGTGGTTTGCCATTGCCTTCTCTGGTTCATTTTACAGATGAGGAAACTGAAGAAACAGGAGTAAGTGAATTTCCCATCATCATATAGCTAATAAATATCTGAAGTTGGTGAAATTTGGTCTCTCTGACATTAGGTCCAGTACTATCCACTTCATCACCTAACTGCCCAAAGGTGACTCATCTAAGGCTACAATATACATACATACATAATAAAAATAACTGATATCATTTAAAAAGATAAATGATAACATAATAAAATAATAATTGTAGTGCTTCAAGGTTTTGCTTCATAAATATTAGCTCATCTGATACAATAATCCTGGGAAGTAGATGCTATCCCTAATTTACAGATGAGGAAACTGAGGTAAGCAGAGGTTAAATTTTTTAAAGCACATTTTTATATAGATTTTTTTAGAGCCTCAGGATTGGCCTTCTAGTCAATTGCGCCTAAATAAGAAATCTTCCTGAAAAGCACTAAATGGTAAAGAATTTTGTATTTTTTTTCATTTATCAATTGATTGTGGGATTGTAAAGTTGTATCCTGTTGTAGAAAGCTATCTGTAAAATATATATATATATAAACTCTTCCCTTACCAGATTTTGATCCAAGATACCTTTACTCCATGCATAGACCATTATTAGAAAGATTTTGTAAAGGAGAGAAATCAAGTGTCATAGAATGTCAAAATGCTTTCTCCCTGCTTTGAATTATAGAAAAGAAAGAAGTATGTGCCCCAAAGCTTGTATAACGGATGGGCCTGATAGCTGACCTAGACTGAAAAAGAGGTAGTACTTTCAAGAGCAACTGTGTAGAAAAAGACGAATGGGGATCCTATAACTGGAGGACTTTGCCTTCATCTTGCTCAGGGAGATGGAACAAAAAGGATGAGACTTGTTCTTGATGAAAATACTGGTGGATGAGTTGGCAGGGCCACAGAGCTGGCAGCATCATAAGGGATGGCTATAAGTAAAAGAAAGGGAATAAACTCATCATCCTGCCATATCACTATTGTATCATCAATTCAATAATATTTATTGAATATACCTACCATGTGCTTAGAGCTAGAGAACAAAAAAAAAAAGAACTAGACAAAAATGAAATCTTTCTGCCTTTTAACCTTCAGAGAGAAACAAACTAAGAAAGGTATTTTGATAGAGGCAAATGCATGCTGAATGGAAAGCAAAGGAATGGGGTTTGTATCCTGTCTTTACTCTCTGTCACTTTTCTAGACCTCAAGTTGAAAACTGGTCTCAGTAACTAGCTGAGAGTGTTTATTGATGAATCTTGACAGGCAAGTAGATCACAAGACCATAGAATTTTGAAATGGAAGGTACCTTAGGTCATTAAATCTAATCCTTTTATTTTTGATAAGGAAATTTGTTTTCAGATTTTTATAGACTTTTCATAGACTGCTTTCTCCTCTTCCTGCTATTACTATTTTGTGAGATGATATTGTTTATAATGTTTCACAAGTTAATATTCAGTTGCAATACTCATTTGGCATTATGTCTCTCTACCTAGTAAGGACATAAAATGTCTGCTGGCTTAGAAAGTTTGTGGACTCTTCTGTCCTCCTTGTGGTGACTGTTTCATATCAATTAAACTTCTCTGAGAAATAATGATAATAAGAGTGGATGACTTTAAAAACTATTTACTTCCCACTTTTCAAAATCAACAATTTATTTAAATATAATTATAAGCAACATCTTATTTAAATCTCTAGTCTTTATTTGGACTAATTTGACCTTTCTTTTAACAAGTCAAGGTTCCAGAGTAACTCTCCTATCAGTGACAACTCATTTATGCTTGACATTGTCAATTTCATTTTCTGTGCTCATCATGAACAGTACCGTTTAACTTTTCACTTTAAAAAGAATCCATTATATGCAGATCTTATTCTTCTGGGTAAACTATAAGCCTTTGGCCATTTTAATATCAACATTTGTGCCCACTTTCACATCAAAGTAATGGAGCATATAGCATTTAAGTCTTAGGGAGGGAGGATGGAAGAGAGGAAAGGACAGAACTCCGAACTCAAAACGTTGAAAAATGAATGTTAAAAATCATTTTTACATATAACTGAGAAAAAAATAAAATTATCTTAAATGTAAGTGTTTTATCTTAAAATCTTAAAATGTCTGAATCAACTTGGTTTGTAGGATCTTGTACTGTTCTTTGTAGAATTTGTTTCATCTTCTGGAATGGATAAGCAGCAACTATCTTCATGATGGTTTTTTGACTTGGAATCATCATAAACACTATAACTACAGTTGACTGAATCATGACATATTCTTTGCTGCCTTTGACACATAAGAAAACTATTTTCACCAGCTCTGTTAATTTACTGCACTGAGAACAACCTATTCACTATCCTTTTATCTGATCTGACTTCTTAATCTTCCGTTTTAATTTATCATGAAAATGCTGATATGGATATGGTTCCTATTATTCCAATAATGTTTGTAAGTGTAAAAGTTGTATAGTTCTTGGCTCCATCTGTTTCCTTTTCTACCATGCCCCCGCCATTAATGTAGGAGCAGAGGGACTTCATAGGGCTACGGACCAGTTCATATTTTCATCCCCAGGAGTCTTACTTGAATATTTTAATATTGTTGCTACTGCTGTTGCTGAGGAGAAGGAGGAGGAAGAGAAGAGAGGAGGAGAAGGAGGAGGAGGAGGAGGATAAATAGAGTTTATATGGCACTTTAAAATTTGCAAAGCAGTTTACAAATAGCTCATTTGAACCTCACAATAATCCTGAGAGGAAGGTGTAATCATTATCCTCCTTTTACAGACAAGGAAACAAAAGCAGAAAGAGATTAAATGGCTTGCTCAGGGCCACACAGCTAGTGTCTTAGGCTAGGTCCTGCATCCTCAAAGCCTTTAACAGAAAAGCTTAAGTATAGGCAGATTTTGCAAACATGAAAAATCTTCCATTATAATCTCAGTGATAAATTGCTATCTGAAGATGAACCCAGCTCAAGAGATTCATCATCTGTGACTTGGCCACTAGATAATTGTTACTTTGGCTGGTACCAACTTTGAAATACCTTTTTTTAAATGAGTAAATCTAACATGGAAAAAAACCAAAGTACTACCCTTAGGTTAGATATTCACCTTTATAACCAGTGGATAGAAAAGCCAAGGCTAGACAATAATTCAGTGGAAACTTAATATATGGGACAACAGCATGACATGACAGCTAAAATGAAAAAAGCAATTTTATCTTAGGTTTCATTAATAGAGGCAAAGTGTCAATTGTGGACTATTGTTATTATTGGTTAGTTTGGGGCGCCTTATTTTAGGAAGTATATTAAGAAACTGGATATTTGCCCAGAGAAGAATGGCTTGAATGGTAAAAAAAACTCTGAGATCACACCAGATGAAGATCAGTTGAAAGAACTTGGTTACTTAGCCTAAAGAAGAGAAGAGGGACATAAAACCTGAACATTTCTTCTGAACCTATTTTTTGCTCTCTAAAAATTTAGGATACAAGTGAGATCATACCTGTCTTTTCTGTCATCTGTAATAAACCAAGATATAAGGGCCACTTCACTCCAATTTTCCTATCATCTCTCTCTGCAAACATTCCCTATCTGCGCCAGCAAAGCATCTTGAGGGAGAGACATGCTTGTGCCAGGAGAATCAAACCATCATCATCATCATCTCAACCACCACCTCCCTGAGATCTGGAAGAAGATCATTCTGGATCCCTGAAGCCAAGAGATTAAGGAAGGGCAATCCTGTCCAGAGCCCTAGTCCTGATTTACTTTTAGCCCATCTTATTTAGACATAATTTAAGGAAATAACTGCTATAGAAAAAGAGTCAGACATCCTCATCAACTACAGACCAGTTGTTATTTATAGGGCAGACAAGACAATCTAGATGAAGCAGTAAAGCACTTTGGAGGAGAGATGGGAGACAGCTTGTACCAGGCAAACCAAATCCCCATCATCACCCTGATCACCACATCTCGTTAGACCCTGATGGAGACAGCTCAAGACTCTGAACCTAAGATCCTAGGATACCAGTGCCTTCCAAACCATCAGTTCTTTCAGTTCAATCCCTGTTACCATCACTAGGGGAAGAAATCACCATGGAAAAGGGGCCCAACTTCATCACTAACGGCTGATCAACTGACAGCAACGGATCAGTGATCTGGAGAACCCTGGGAGTGATGGTATCTCCCAGACCATTAGTCCTGCTTTCAGAAAAGTCTTCACAGCCATCATCCTGAGAAGCAAGCCCCATGACAATGTACTCGGGTAACTACATTTGCAAGTCCTAAAAGCCATAGTTAATGAAGACCCAAACAAAAAATCTCTTTCTTCCAAAGCCCATGTTGTGAAGTGGCAAGGAAACAAAAAAGTTCAGCATCAGAAACTGATGCAACTTTATCAGTGAAAATGTTTTTGTTAAAAATAATTTAACAATAGCAACACATACAGTATCTTATGAACATAACTGTATGTGTTGCTATTGTTAAATTGTTTTTAGTTTATGTCCAAGTTTTCAAGACTCCATTTGGGGTTTTCTTGGCAAAGGTATTAGAATGGTTGAGCATTTCCTTCTCCAGTTCATTTTACAGATGAGAAAATGGAGTCAACACCAGCCCTGAAGTCAGGAGGACCTGAGTTCAAATGTGGTCTCAGACACTTAACACTTCCTAGCTGTGTGACCCTGGGCAAGTCATTTAACCCTAATTGCCTCGGGGGGGGGGGAGGGGAGGAGGGGAGAAAGAAGGAAAATAGAGTCAAACAGTGTTAAGTGACTTGCTCAGTTAATAAATGGCTGAAGCCACATTCAAACTCAAATCTTCCTGACTCCAGGCTTGGTATTCTATTCACTGCACCAAGTAGCTATCTATAAAGATAATGCATTATTGGCACTGATTTTTGACTGCACCCTAAAGGCCATGAAACCTTTGCTCTAAAATCTTCTCTGAATGTTGTCTCCTCCTTTACAATCTGAGTTCTTGGGGAGCAGGGACTACCCTACTGTCCTATTTGTATTTCAGCTCTTATTTCAATGCTTTGCATGCAGCAAGTGCTTAATAAATTTTTTTCATTCATTCATTCCCTATCAAGTGAGAAAGAGAAAAAATAGTATTCCCTTGCGTTGGTTCTTCCATCTTTTCAAATATGAAATTATTGTTAAAGAAAGCCAAGAAAAGATTAGCTTTTCTTCTTTGGAGAAAGAGAAAGAAAGCTTTAGCAGAAGTCTAGATAGAAGTTTTCTATCACTAGCATTTTTCACAGCTTCCTCTCAGGCTTAGGATTCTGTGAACTCTGGTGCCTATTCCTATAAAAATTATCTATCATCAATTATTCTCTTAACTCATCTAAAAAGAAAAAACTGTGGAACCTCAGAATCCATCAAAATAAATAACAAACACTGTCTCCTGCTGAACAGATTGACTCCAACCATATCTAAAGTATTTCTTCATTGATAACCTCAGGAAACTTATGTACTAAAAAAGAGAATAAGTAATAAGAAAACATGCTGCAGTCAAAAAAGCAAAGAAAAACAAGTCAATGAATTACTTAAGTATAAGAAAATAAATGCCTCCAAACTATAGTTGTTCTGAACTTTCACTACTCCTAGGGAAAATTGACTTTATTGCATATTTACATTTTGCTAAGTTAATTAAGCTGATATTCTCTTGGCATTCTTTATGTTATCCTCAACAACTGTGAATTCCTCCCTAAAATAAATTAACATTTTAGAATGTTAGAAAAGCTTTCATCTACCTAGATAGTTGGCTCTGATGAGCCAGGGAAATCAGATTCCATCCCCAACTATCAAGTTTTTGCAGTTATAATTATAAAAATAACTGACATTTCTTATGTGCTTGAAGGTTTACAAAGTATTTTGTAATGCATCACTTCATTGATAAGAAAAGGAGGAAGCTTAAAGAAGAGAAAAAGCATTAATTAAGTCCCTACTATGTGCCAGACCCTGTGCTAAATGCTTCAAAACATTATCTCATTTGATAATAGCCATTAGACTCCTCGGGGACAAGTCTGGAACCAAATACTGATTCTTTATTGCCATGGAAACTATTCTTGGATTTCTCATAATAATTAATTCTTTCTTATCTGTTCTGCTTTCCCTCTAGAAGATAGTATGCAATTTCATTTGCCACATTTATTAAAATATGAATATTTTGTTTCAGGGAGAAATTTGAGGTCATTAAAATAACTTTGCAATTGACTAAAAGCAATCCAGCCTTTTTATTTTAGGAAATAGAAATTGTAAAAAGCAATAGATGGTTGGAATTTGGTCAACCAACAAATGTTCTTTGATTCCTACTTCATACATGGAACTATGCTTGGTTCTGAAGTTACAAGGAAGGGTAAGATAATTTTTGCCCTCAAAAAGTTAGTGAACTTGATGGAAAAACAAGGCATAAAAATTGTTTTTAAAAAAGCATAACAAAGAATGTGTGAATATGTAAATATGACTAAGTGACTGAGCTAAGAAATTGAAAAATAAATGTCCTGTATAGATATAGATGAGAAGTATTATAATATGGCCCTGTGATTTAATTGTTATAGAACTTTCCTAGATAAAGCAAATCTATCTATCAACATAGGTTGGCACCTTCTCTTCAAATTGTATTATTGTTCAGTCATTTTTCTGTCCTAACCAACTTTTTGTGACCCCATTTGAGGTTTCCTTGGCAAAAAAGCAACTAGAGTGATGTGCCACTTACTTCTTTGATTCATTTTAGAAATAAGGAACTGAGGCAAACAGATTTAAATGGCTTGCCCAAGCTCACAAAGTTAGTAAGTGTCTGAAGCAGATTTGAATTCAGGTCTTCCTGATTCCAGGGATATATATATAATATTGTATATTACATATACAATATATTATATTATATATTATAATATTTTCTATTATAAATATATAATTTATATTATATATTGCAAATATATAATACAAATAATATATTTATTTGATAATTTATTTCATGCAATTAAATGTTAGAGAAAAGCATCAATGTAGAGACGTAGAAAGGAGAAAGCTGGTAAAAGTACAACACATTTCACAGCATCTTAAGGATATGGAAAATCCTATAGAAACTGTGATACCAAATATTTGCTATTTTAAAGATGTTTTAACCTGTCAGTTAAATAGGAAGACAATGTTGCAAGGCAATACATGCTCATGAGACCTAGCATAATCTTCTAAGGAATCCATGATAAAAATCATGCTAGTCCTGCCTATTTCCAAAGAATTTTTTTCCCCTATGAAGTAGAATGGTACTAGGATAGGTGGTGCTATCTTCATTAAAGATAACTGTTACCCTCAACAAACAGACCCAAAAAGAATGTGAAGGGATTGAACATCCTGTAAAATACCTGCCAGATCAAAAATACATAAACAATGAGAACAGACATTCTATCAGAAATAAAGCCAGAACACTAAGGGTTTCTCTATCTCTATCCCTTTCTTGACAGATTTCTTCTTATTGTTCAAGACCAGTTTGTTCATAGGAATTTGGGTTCTTCATAAGAACTCCAAGAATGACCTACTTCTAATATAGGCAACCTCAAACCTGGCATTTTTTCCCTTGCTATTTTAACAATCATTGCACAGTATCAATATTGACTTCTGAACAATTAGGAATTATGAACTTAAAAAAAATCTAGCATCAATGTTCATATATATAGTTATAAATAGAGAGTAAATATTCCTCAGAAAAAAGTTGGGAATCATAGTCACAGACTTTCTGAATTAAAAAGGGACCTCCATGGCTATCTAATACAACCAAGACCTGAATAAAAATGGTCTCTAAAACAATTTTGACAGATGGTCACCAGTCTTTGTTTGAAGATCTCAACTGGGAAATATCTCTCACTGTATCCTGAGGCAGTCAATTATACTTTTCAATAACTCTTTCTTTCTTAAATCAAACCTAATTTTTTCTTAAATAAAACCTAATTTACTTGGTGCAGTTTCCCTACACTCACAGATCAATAAGAAAAAGTCTAATTTCTCTTCAAAGTTTTTGAAGTCCTCCTTTCTTTATAATAAATAGTGGTAACCAACATAGCTATCAGTCAAGAGAACAGAACTTAATGTGATTTTCACCCTGAAGAATACTGTCATCATTTTTTGTACAAATATGAACAGCAATGGCTTTGGGAAAACATTTCCAATGCACAGTTTACTAATAATGGAATTAATAGTATCCCAAAGTAAGCATTGACCTGTCTTGAAATTAGAACTCATTGAACTTGTGTGGATAGTATAAACATTGAAAGATATTCAGATGACAGTGTTCCAAATATTGTTCCTTCTCATCTAGTGTTCATTAACATTTATCAATAAAAACATTTTTGCCTTGGGTTATACTAATATCTCTTAAAATGTGTAATTTTAAATATCTTAAAACCTCCACATAAATTTGAATCAAATTCACTTATTCATTGATTCAACAAGTTTAAAATATTGACATTATGCAAAGCAAAACTCTCAGCCCCTGAGAGATATTAAAAAATTTCCCTCAAGGAGCTTCTAGTCTTATAAGAGAGATAATATGTCTCTAAAAATTGAATTATTAGGTAGGATGGGATAAATTGATAAGAAAATCACAAAATGGCTCAAGAAAATGGAAATCTCTCCTGATTAAGGGTATCAGAGAAGAATTCATGGAAATTATGGCATTTGAATAGGAATTATGGAAGATACAGCATTAAAGTATAGATATCATTTTAAAAGATGGACATGGGAAGGAAGGAATTCCACGTATAATACAAAGCAATAGCAAAGACAGAAAGGCAAGTAAGTATACGGTGTTTTTAGGAAATGCCAAGGAATCTATTAGCTGGAAATGAAATACTGTGCATTTCAGAGTCAGAATAGAAAGGTCCCTTAGGCTCATGGTATGAAAGGCCTTGAATACCAAACTAGTATCATAGTTAATCAAAACTTTAGCTGATTTTTTGATATCAGTGATATAGTCACTGTAAATCAAAACATTGGCAATAATGGAAAGCCCTTTCTTGCTAAACTACTCAATCTGCTTTTTGCTTTTGAGTTATTTTTATATTCTTCAAGCTTCCTACTAACAGTTTTTTACTTCAGCTTTCCTAAAGACTCCAGATCATAAAAGGAATTGTAGGAGAGAGAAAAAAGCAGCAGCAGAGCATACGTATGATAGAAACCAAGGAAAGAGAGGCTATCAAGAGAGTAATACTCACAAATGATGCAGAAATTAAGAAAGATGACTATTGACAAAAATCCTAAAATTGAACATTGGATTTTTGGTTTCAGTAGCTCATTTAGGACATAAACAATTTGCTTGGTCTTGAGAGGGCTGGCAACAGTGATCATCCAATCATGGATATCCTAATTCTGGGAGAAGCAGTGACCCATCCCTGGAATGTCCATTCTGTTTGCTCCTGTATTATAGGGGAGAAAGGTTGGTATTGGGAAAAGAGTTCCAAGGTAATGGGGGCTAACAAGGTCTGAAAGAATGTAGGATCATTTGCCAAAGGACAGAATAGCAAAAGATCACAAAGCACAATCATGGAAATCTGTAGACCACCATGGGGAGGATGTCTGGCCATTGTGGTTGTTTCTCAGTCCTTTTGGCCCTATCTGACTTTATGACCCCATTGGAGTTTTCTTGGCAAAGATAGTAGTTGGCCACCTTCTCCTGATCATTTTAATTATTAGCAATTAGAGGCAAATAGAATTAAGTGATTTGCCCAGGGTAACACAGCTAGTATGTATCTGAGGCCAGATTTGAAATAAAGTATTCCTGATTCCCTGATTCCAGGCCTAGTATTCTGTCCATCTGGCTGCCCCCAATCTGGTCATCCCAAAGACAATGTATATCTCCATGGATGTCAGGAATCTGCACCATACTCCATTCATCATGCCCTAGTTGTAGCTCTGGTTCCAAATGGGATGTACTTCCAAAATTTAGGAAGGAGGTCAGGAAAGTCATTGTCTAAAATTGAAGACTATATATATATATATAATGTGTATATGGATATGTATACATATACATATAATAAAAAATGTTATATATTATACAAAATATATTTTAAAAGAAATGTTCCAAATGGAGTATACTTCCAAAATTTAGGGATGAGGTCAGGAATGTCACTGTTTAAAATTAAAGACTATATATATAAAGTATAAAACATCACATATTATATAAGATATAATATTGTAAGAGAATTGGTTTAAAAATATATTGCTGATGAGACTAGTTCACTTCCTGAATCTCAGAAAGAACCTTGGATACATCTCAAAAAAGAAATGCATATATTTAAAATGCAACTTACATAAGTTATGTCAGCCTGGGCAAGTCATCTAGCCCCTATTTGGGCAATTAGGTGGTAAATCTGAGTTCAAATCTGGCATCACACACTTACTAGCCATGTGATTACTTCACCTTGTTTACTTCAGTTTCCTCATCTGTAAAATGAGCTTGGGAAGGAAATAGCAAACCACTCCAGTATCTTTGCCAAGAAAACCCCATGGACTTTATTCATCAGATCATGTAGAGTCAGATGTGATTGAATGACTGAACAACCAGGATATAAAGATGCTGTAATTTGGGAAGTTTTATTATCTGTCATAGGGATATTAAAATAACAGAGCTATATGGTTACTGATAAGGAATATTTAAAAGAAGAAGTTCACCAGCAACTTGCACATAATGTTAAGAATTTGTCAGTATTTATCCAACATTGCCCAGGGGAAGGGCACTCTGAGCAGCCATCACAAAATACCCGTTTAGCCTGGCAGGCAAATCTTTATAGTACAAATGGATACACTGAGCTGTCATGGTTTGGGGGAGTAAGATCACATTTTATTTACTTTCATTCTATCCTATAAGGCATTCTGGTATTAATTTGTATTTTGAAGTAGACTGTGCCACTGGTCTGAGTCCTAACAATTCCTTTCCCACTTTAATACCTTGTGACTTTGGGCATGTCACTGAATGCTGGGCTTCAGTTTCCTTACCTGTAAAACAAGTAGGTTTTGGAGAAGGATGTAGAAAATCAGAATTATTCCTCCCAACTTTAAAGCCCATTAAGGACCTGTAATCTTAGAATAAAATAATGTTTTAGTTCAGGGCTTCTTAAATTTTTTTCCACTCACAACCCCTTTACATCTGAGAAATTTTTACATGACCCCCAGGTATATAGGTATATAAAATAGGTATACAAATCAAACATCTACTGATAATAAATCTTAATTTTGAGACCCCTGCATTCAGCTATGGGGTCATAAGCTGTAGTTTAAGAAGCTGGGTTCTTGTGTATTTATATAATATGAATCTTCACTGAGTCCCTCTGTGCTCCACAAATGTAAGAAAACTGACATGTAAACTTAGCATCTCCTTCAACACAATAGAATTCTCTGAACATGGTCAGAGGCACTTAATAACCGTTTGTTGAATGAATTTCCTACAAATTCATCAATTCAAATAGGTTGGCCACTGGATCAAGTGCAAGGCCTGGAGTCAGGAAGACTCATCTTCAGAAATTCAAATATGGCCTTTGGAAACTTACTAGCTATATGATACTGAGTGAGTCACTTAATTCTATTTGCCTCAGTTTCCTCATCTGTAAAAAAAGAGCTAGAGAAAGAAATGGAAAACCACTCAAATATCCTCCCAATGCCTTCCCTTACAGAGGACAGAATATGAACTTTCAGATCACTTGAAAGCAGATTACTCTGCATCTGCTGTCCTACTTGGTTTCAAATCCACAGAACAAGATGCTACCATACCAGGTAGACCCCTGGTATTCCTTTCCACCCACTCCCCACATCAAGGTTCCCATCTTCCTTTTGTGTGCTCTGAGGTTCCTTTTATATGTTGTCTCCTCCTTTAAGTTGTAAGCTCATTGAGGGCAGGGACTTTCTTTTTATTTCTTATATCCCCTGCCCTCAGCAGAGTTCCTGGCATTTCCCCTTATGTGCTTAATAAATATTAATTGGATAGTATTGGATTAATGGATCTCAGTCAAGTGTCTAAAAGGAATGGAAGAATGTAGGTAGAGGGATTAGACTAAAAGAAAAGTAATTACATTTCTTTGATACAGAAGACATGGAGAAAAAAGTGGATCATTTAACCTATCCCCATTGCCCCACCCCAGAACAGCAGGCAAAGACAAAATTCAGTATATCAATAAGAATTGAAAACTATATCCTATTCCTGGGGCTGTCACACAAACTATATGACTTCCCCTTAGATGGTTGCTTACTCACTCTTCTGATGAATATTTTACCAACTACCCACAGTACAGTAACTATGAATAGCTGTCAAGTGTTTTATTAATTAAATTTATGAAAATTATACCTACTGACTGAGCCCTAAAGGCAAACATACTAAATGATAAAATTACACAAAAAGTAAAAATCCTATTACCCTTTGGAAAAATAAAGGATTCCAACAGAAAGGTACATTTTTAGAGTTACTGGGTCAAGATATACATTTTTTGCTTTGTATGCCAGTCAATAGAAATTTATTTATTAACAAATTAACATTTATTAAGCACCTACTACATACCAGGCAATTTATGAGAGGTCTAAGAAAGATAAAAAACAACCCCAGCTTTCAAGAAATCCATAGTCTAATCAGAGGAGATGACATACAAACAACTATGTATGTACAAGTTGTAGATAGGGTAAGTTGGAGGAAATCAACAATGGGAAGGTCTTAGAATTAAGAGGAAATCAAGAAGGCTTCCAGTAAAAGGTGGCTCTTTAGCTAGAACTTGAAGGATGTCAGTGAAGCCAGAAGAGGGAAAAGAGAAAGGAGAACTTTCCAGATAAAAGTACAGTCAGTGAAAATGCTAAGAGGGGAGTGTTTTATTTGAAGAAAACCTAGAAAGTCAGTATCACTGGTTCATAGAATATATGGAATGGTGACATTCAAGGAGATGTAAGGTATAAAAAAGCTGTAAGTGTGAGAGGGAAGGTGGATTTAAAGGGCTTTGAAAACTAAACAGAGGATTCTATATTTAATTCTGGATGTGATAGTGAATCACTGAAGTTTACTGAATGATGTATGTGTGTGTGTGTGTGTGTGTGTGTGTGTGTATGCATGCATGCTTGCCCCTGTGCAGTTCTATACTTAAGAAAGTTAAATTTAAAGGATGAACTGTAGGTTAGAGAGACTTGTGTCAGTAAGACCAACCATAAAGCTACTGCAATAGTTCAGGAGATAGTAATGTGATAAGGGTCTACTTACTTGTGGTAGTATTTGAAGAGAAAAAGGAGAATATATATATTTGAGATAATACTTAGGTGATCCTGAATGAGTGGGAGAGTACTGATATTCTAAGCAATAATTAAAAAGTTTGAAAACAGGGGTGGGTTTAAAGAAGAAAAAACTAATTTGATTTTGGACTTTGAAGTTAGATTGAATTTAAGGTGTCTATGTAATATCTAGTTCAGTAAAGAGATGATAATTGACTGCAAGGAAGTTGATGAGATCACTAAGTGAAATATTATAGAGAGAGGAGAGAAGACCCAGGATAGACCCCTGTAATCAGAGGGCATGATCTGGATAAGGATTCAGCTGAGGAGACTGAAGAAACACCAGAAAGATAGAAGAACTAGGAGAGAACGCTGTCATGAAAACTTACAGAAGAGGTATCAAGGAGAAAAAGGTGATCCATGCTGTCAAGGAAGAATAAGGACTAAAAAAGGACCATTAGATTAGTGATTAGATCATTGGTAATTTGGGAAAGAAGAGTTTGGATGAATGGTGAGGTCAAAATTCAGACTATAAAAAATTAAAGAGAGAGAGGAAAAGAAATGGAGACACTTGTTATAGGCAGCCTTCTCAAAAGTTTAATCATATTCTCTTTTTTTTTTTTTTTTTTTTGTGGCATTGGGGGTTAGGTGACTTGCCCAGGGTCACACAGCTAGGAAGTGTTAAGTGTCTGAGACCAGATTTGAACTCAGGTTCTCCCAACTTCAGGGCTGGTGCTCTAACCACTGCACCACCTAGCTGCCCCCTTAATAGGTTTTTTTGTTTGTTTGTTTTTTGTTTTTTTGCTTTTTGCTGAGGCAATTGAGGTTAAATGACTTGCCCAGGATCACACAGCTAGGTAATGTTAAATGTCTGAGCCCAGATTTGAACTCAGGTCCTCCTGACTTCAGGGCTGGTGCTCTATCCACTGCACCACCTAGCTGCCTTAATCATATTCTCAAGAAGTTTAGCTACAAAAGGGAGAAGAGATATGCAAACATTGCCAATGAAGATGAATGTATAAGAGGGAAATTTTTCAAGATTCAGGAAGTTATGAATGTGTTTGAAGGCAATACAGAAGGAGCCTGTAAACAGAGATTGAAATTAAGTGAAAGAGTGATAATGATAGAGGGAATAATCTGCCGAAGAAAACAGGAAAGGTAGGAAAAAGATGACTTGTAATCATAGAAAGGAGGAAAATAAGATTACTTGTGCATACAGAGTGACCTTGGCAAGGAAAAGAGCGACCTCATGATGTGAGATAGGGGTAAAGGTGGAGATAATGGCAGAAAGCACTCTGGAGAACTGAGGTGAAGAGGAAAGGAGAAGGGAAGCTCTCAATAAATAGCCTCATTTTTTTCTGTAAAATACAAGAAAATTTAGTATAATCTATGTCAAATTTCTTACCATCTCAAGTAGGGAGAGAAGGAAAAGAGGGAAAAATTTGGAACTCAGAATTTTAAAAAATGAATGTTAAAAGTTATTTTTGCACATAATTGGGAAAAATAAAATATTATTCAAAAAATATAAGGAAGTTTCTCGGTTGCAAAGGTAAAGAGCAGAGGAATTATAGGATATTTGAGACGGGAAGAAAAGTTTTGTAAAACCCTCTTGTGATGAGGGGGGCTAGTGAACTAATCAGAGAAGTATAAAGTATTACTTTGTGCTTGTAATGTGTAATGTTAAATGTGTAGATGTTTTATTTCTCTTGGAATGTAAATTCCAGGAGGGTGGAATCTATATCATTCTTCTTTGTCTCCTCAAGGGTACTTTATAAATAGTAAATTCTCAATGATCATTTACAAAATTGATCAAAATTAAAATGAAAAGAGAGAAAGGACTGTCGCTTGGTTAGACTGGTTAACCACCACCACAGACAATGGACAGAAATCAGGCTATGTCCCTCTTCATTTGCTTCTGGGTTTTTTTGTTTGTTTGTTTTGCCAAAGACAAATTTTTTTAAATGAGTGGAATTTTTAAGAAATCAAAAGGGAAACCTTGGAGAGGATACTATGATGATAAGATAACAACTATTAGCTTCCCTTAAGGGGTTAGTCACCAATTCTTTTACTGCTCCAATCTGAAGCAGTAAAAACACACATCCACATCCACACACAAAGCAACAAGAACAGCAACAAACCACCAAACTCTATTCATGTAATTATTAAACTTCTGTTGGTGATGAAGGTGGTGGTTTACAATGGAAAAGATTCTGATTTTGAAATCACAGGACCTGAGTTCAAATCTCTATTCTGTTATTGATGAGTTATATGACCTTAGACAGCTCATAAGCTCACTGGATGTCTGATTCCTTATTTGTATATTGCAGGGAATTTACTAGATGACCTCCAATGTCTCATCTAATGATATATCTATAATTCCATCATCTTTGAATAATTACAGAGACTGGAAGATGTGCCGCAGGACTGGAGACTAACAGATTATTTTAGCTTAAAAAAATAACAAAGGAGAGGAAGTATATTTCAGATAATAAGCTACTGAGTTTGACTTTGGTACCCATCAAAATTATAGAACATATTATTAATGGGGTGATTTGTGAACGTTTGGAAAGGAAAGTAGTGACTATTGAATGCCAACATGGATTCTTTAAGTTATGGCAGACTAATCTCATTTCCTTTTTTGTCAGGGTAATTAATCTGATAGATCAGGGAAATGTTTTAGAAAAAAATATGTCTAGGTTTCAGGGAAGCATTTGACAGTCTCTCATGACATCCTTGTGGAGAATAGAGAGAGAGAGGTGGGCTAGATTACAGCACAGTCAGGGGGATTTAGAGATAGGACCGACTCTGCAGGTGCCTCGTGCTGATCAGGTATATGACTAGATTCAAGTCCTCATCTAATTTTCCAGTCATCTTTAGACCATACCACCTCCACACTGACCTTAAATCCCACCTCCTCCCCCTATTAAGAAGTAAAACTCCAACCCAAGACCTGCCCTGGTCACAAAACTAGCAAATGTCTGAGACCATATTTAAACTCATAAAGATGAATTTTTCTGATTCCTGGCTTGAAGAGGTGGGCTTTCATTTCAACTTGCCTAAATTCAAGCATTCACTTAACTTCTAATCCATCTCTGAGCCATGTCCAATTTGTATATGGTATTCTCTGATTTCTAGTACCCTTTACATGTTGTCTTACCCTTTCAGAATATAAGATCATTGAGGCAGAGACTGTCTTGCTTGCCGTGTATTTGCTCCCCAACACTTAAATAAGAGCTTGGTAAGAGCTTGACACTTAAATATTATTACAAGTTCTTCTTCCCTCCTTCCATATTTCCCTTCCTTCATTTCTTCCTCTCTTTCCTTCCTTATTTTCTTCTTTTTCCCTCCTTTAATTTTCCCTCTCTCCCTTCCTTTTCTTTTTCTTCCTTTCCTTCCTTCCTTCTTTTTTCTTTCCTTCCTTCTTTCCTTTCTCCTTTTTGTTTCCTTTCTTCAATCCTCCCTTTCTCCCTCCTTTCCTTCCTTTCTTCTCCCTTTTTGAGTCCTTCTTTTCTTTCTTTCTTTCCTCCCTCCTTTCCTTTCCTCCATCTTTTCCTTCCTTCTCTCCCTCTTTCCTTGCTTCCTTTTTCCTTCTTTCCTTCCTCTCTTCCTTCCATCCTTCCTTTCATATGAATTCAGAACCTTAACATGTCTACTATCCTGACCAATTGCCTGATCTGTCAGTCCCCTACATTGTATTGACCTACAGCCAGGAACAAGAAAAGGTAAAATTGATTCCTATTACAATATATGGTTATCTCACGCAGTAATGAGGTCCCTTCCAACTCTCAGATTTCATGATACAATGAATTAATAAAGGCATATAGAATGGGCATCAGGAATGTGTGCAAGCACTATCAGTTTTGCTAACCTGGTTTTATATACATGAAAAACACTGGGAACATATTTTCAAGGAACTGAAGCAGAACAACAACTGATCTGCTTTGTTGTTGTTCATGCCCCTCTGGTAGGGGGCAGCTAGGTGGCACAGTGAATAATAAAGTACCAGGCCTGGAGTCAAGAAGACCTGAGTTCATATGCATCTTCAGACACTGAGGTTTTTACTGCAGTCTAATGTGAGGATAAAAGGATTCATATATTGTAAAATATATGGTAAGGTAAGGGTAAGGGCCAAAGGTAAGGGTCTTCTTCTCCCCACTTCCCCTGCCCCTGCCCCTGCCTTTGGCCACATAGCTCTAAGGAATGGGTCTAAGTTTTTGACATTTTATTTGTTCTTTCCATTCTAGCAGTTCTGGGAACACATGTCATGGGAGTCTGGGAGTCCAAGAATCCAGGATTGATGTTCCAGCCAGTCTCCTAGTGACACCCTGAGGAGCACAGGCTGAGAATACAAGCCCAGCAGAGATTGTCATTGTCATCTTTAAACATGAATCTAGCAGGATTAATGTTATGTAGGAATTGAGCTAAGCTGTGAGTCTCCCTTCCCCCCACCACTAGCATAGAGGAGGGAGTGATGGTCATATCCCTTTTGTCTAAGGTGAGAGGCAAATGTTTGTATGATTGTTCTTGCTACATCTTTGAAGAAAATATCCCTTTGTGAAAACTAATTCAATATTAAGTGATTAAATGGAACTAGTGTAATAGCCACTGGGTCCCTAAAGTGGCAGATCACATGATAGGAGCTAGAGCTTATGGCAGAGGAGAATCCCCTCATAACAACCTCTTCAGCTACCAGAGAATAGGGAAGAGTAACTAAAATGTTAATAAGTCTCACTTTGAGTGAGTGGGGCCAGAGCAATCATATAAAACACATTTAGCATACTGGTCAAATTTTCAGAAGCCACAATGCTAAGAATATTAGCTAACATTTTAGATTGAATCAAGATCTAAATATATCTTGAGCATCTAGACCACTGGGTCAGATATGATAAGATGAAATGCAATAGAGATAAATATAAAGTCTTATGCTTTAAAAAAAAAGACTTTACAAGCACATAATGAACAAGTAATTTGTTTGAAAAAAAAAAGATTAGAAGGGCTTCATATCTATAGTACTATACAGAAGGCAAAAAAATTGAATATTTTAGGTGTCCTTAAGAGAACAATGCTCAAACTCAGAAAAGTGATTGTTTTCCTCTATTTTACCCTCATCAACCAACAATTGGAAGATTATGCTCTTTAGTAGGTACCATGTTTTAAGAAAGATATTAAGAAACTGGAGCGATCCCAGAGGAAGTCAATTGGGATGGTAAAGGACCTCAAGGTTATGCCATATGAAAATTATGTGAGGACACTGGATATATTTAGGCAGATAAGGAGAAAGCGTGGCAGGGATATGAGGACAGGGAGAAGATCCACCGTTCTTTGAATAAAAGACTTGAAAACTGCCTTTTCCAAGCAACGAATGATCCATGAATAAAACCATCTTTGAAGAATACCAAAGCTATATCACAGGTTTCCCAAAACTTTAATCAAGGGATCATAAGTAGAAAAGTCTCAGTTTCCCCCATTAACCTATTTTAAAATTTATTGCCAAATCATAGAAATCAGAGGTTTGGAATTGGAGGTGACTTGAGAGGTCTTTTGTCATTGCTTAGTCATTTTCAGTCATGTCCAACTCTTGCTGACCCTTTTGGGGACTTTCTTGGCAAAAATACTGGAATGGTTTGCCATTTTCTTCTCTGGCAGAGAAAACTGGGAAAGAGTTAAGTGACTTGCCCAAGGTCACACAGCAAGTATGCATATTTGAATTCAGGTTTTCCTGACTCTAGATCCAGCACTCTATGAACCACCTCGTTGCCCTTGAGATATCTATACCTCCTCATTTTCCAGATGAGGAAACCAATATCTAGAAAATTCAGGGGACCTGCTTAAGGTCATACAGAAAGTTGTAGCACACCCAAGATTTACACTCAAGTCCTTTGATTCTAGCTCCTACGAAATACTGACCATCAATGAACTAGGGCTAGAGCATGTATATCTTCTAGACTTTTTTATTATTACTCTCCATCCTAAAAAAAGCAAACCAAGATCATTTAATTTCAGTCTTTTCCCACATTTCCCTATTTTTTCTTACTATTGAGAACATTACATACTGCTGTGGTTAATATTTTACAATGACTTACTAGTGTTGATTTTATTACATTCTGCTCCCCTCTCCTCACTTTGGGAACTATGTATATCCCCTAATCTCATTCCTTTTGCCATTCTCTATAATGCAATTTATCATGACCCTTGTTTTTTTCTTCTCTTCCCATTTCCAGTTTTTTCATAATTTAGAAAGTTTCCCCAGTCTCACATCATAATTCCCTACCTCATTTTCCTGAAAACTCACTTTTTCTGAAAAAAGAAAACATTTCTTATCTTCCTCCTTACTATTTGAGTTTTCTTTCAGAAAAGGAATTAGCTCCTAAGAGACGAGAAGAAAGGAAATATATAACTTAAATCCTCCTGGAACTGACATCTCTGCTGAAATTTTTATATCTATTTTTCCACAATGTCAGGAACAGCATCAAAATTCACAACACCACAATATTAGTTACTGGTAAATAGTTAGAGGTATTTTTTCCCTGTTTGTTTGCATTATCATCTTTTTTCCCCAAATTTTTCCCCTAGAGGAGAAAATCCAATGTGTTCCCAGAAGATTCACTTTAGTTCTAACCATTTTTATTCCCTTCTCTTTGGTTCAATTTTTCATTTTAGTTTTTCAACATGTTAGTTTATCTTCTTTCAAATCTTTTCCCTTTGTCTGACAGTCAAGTTGAGTGTAGGCGCTTGCATATGAACCCAGTGCCAGTCAGGAGGCACTGATGGGAATAAATAAGGGCTAAAACCACCTAAAATAAGCCATTGCCAGGTACCAAGGGCTCTGGGTACACAAGCCACAGTCCAATTTTACTCACACTCTATTACCACAGGACTCGCAATTATGTTTTTATTGCTGTTTGTCTTTGACAAGACACAACTTCACTGGGAAAGCTTTTTCACACTTTGAAAACTACGTGACATTTGATCGATTCTCTTGTTTTAACAATGAGAAGAACATTCAGTGAGTGTTCTAATGGGCATCAAAAGGCCATAGTCATGTCACAGTTTAGAGCAAATGATTTCTTCTTGAATTAGAAAGCCTACAAAATTGTACTCAATCCACAAATTACATGTTGATATTATCTGTATTTACAACTAACAGTCTCTTGTTCTTCTTGTCATACCTACGAGTTTCCTGACCAATACGTGACTAAATCAAAGTGAATGCATATTTTGAATATATATTTTTGTACCTTTCAGCCAGTAAGCATTTATTAAGCACTTACTATGTACCCCACACTTTCCTAAGTGCCAGGGATATAAAGAAAGGCCAACAAAAAGTAATCATTCAAAAATATTTTGGTATTGAGTATTTATTGAGGCAAACACATATTTTTACACAAATATAAAATCTTAAAAATTAAAGAAAATAAGAAGGCAATAGAAAGAAGAACAGAAGAAAATAGAACTAGGGGGAGGAGATAGGGCTGGTTTCCTGATACTTTTGTCCCTATATGTGTTCTTATTTTCATGACCAATTTGTAGCTACATTATTACCTTATAGCACAGTCACCTATGGGCAGGAGGATGGCACAGTAGATAGAGTGCTGGGCTTGAAAACAGGAATGTTCATCTTTATGAGTTCAAATCAGATATTTACAGGCTAAATGATCCTGGTCAAGTCACTTAACCCTGTTTGCCTCAGTTTCCTCATCTGTAAAATGATCTAGGGAAGGAAATGGTTAAACCACTCCAATATCTTTGTCAATAAACCCCCAAATGGGGTCATGAAAAGGTGGACCTGACTGAACAACAAAAATAGCATAGTCACCTGATGTTAGATATAAGCAGTGGTATAAATCCTATATATAAAGTTTTCCAATTATAGTACTAGAATTTTTTTCCCCTTCCTTTCCTCTACCCCACCCCTTTATCACTTTAGGAATGACATAGAACTATAATTTTATTGATGAGGGAACTCCTGATGTAGAAACTGTATCTGTAACTTATAGACTTAAAAAGGTTTCTGAGAGTGATTTGTCTCATGATCACAAAGCTAGAACTTCAACCAAGTCTTCATAACCCCAAGATTGATCCCTTTACTTCCTCTCAAATAGGGCATAGAAGGGAAATAAAAGAATAGGACACACTCATTTTGTACTCAGAAAATATTAATAGCTATTGAGAAATATTCAATATATCGACACAGATAAAGCCAATCCATTCTGAGTAATTCTGATCTTAACATGAAGTTTGTGCTATTCTCTTCTTTTTCATTCCGCTATTGTTTGGTCTTCAATAAACTCATCTGGCTGAATTACAAGGAAGTTGGAGCTCACTGAGTAGATTTCTGATATTCAGCAGAAAACAAAGCCTGTCAGCTTTAGACAGCTTTAGCCTCTCATGCTTTAAGGAGTTCAGCTAAATCTTGCATTAAAACAGATTAATCACCACAATCGTTTTCAAACACAGGACTTCACGAGTTGAAAATAAAGGAGGATTGAACTCATGAGTTGCCAGTTTGGGGACAATTTCTCAATACAAATGCTTTTATTTTGATAAGAATCATGACAACCAGGAGGGCAAAGCATTACAGAACAGTGAGGATAGGTTTCTTCAGCTAATGGGAGAAAAACAGATAGGAAATTAAACCTAGTCTACACAGCCACAGTTATGTTCCCAAAATTACTAGAATAATTGAGAAAGGGGAAAAAAAGTTTGGGTCAAAATAAGTCAAACTTGGCATACAAATTATTTTTCTTGACAAGTTCACTGGCAGTCTTCTATTTTACTTTCAATAAAGGAGATTTGTCTTTTTATTTTGTCTGTTTGAATGATTTCATTCATCTCTCTCTGATATAGTTTAGCAATTTCTGAAACTTAAATTTCAATAAAAACAATAATAATGGCATTTATTTAATTTACTATATGCCAGAACCAGTACTAAAGTGTTTTAAAATTATTAACTCATTTGATCTTCAGTCTTAGGTTGTTCATTGGGATACCAAAAGAGTAAATGACTAATTATTTCTGAGTGGATATAGACAAAAGTTGCTCAAAATTGGGCCATGTCTAGGTTACATAGTGCATTGTTGGTAAAATTATTATCTTCATCACTAGTTCATCCTCATCCTCAGTAGTAGCAGCAGCAGCAATAATAATAACTGCTAGGATTTAAAGAGTTATAAAGTTTACAAAGTGCCTTGTATATGTCATCTCCGATCCTCACAACCCTATGAAATAGGTGTGATCCTCGTAGTTATTTTGTGAAAAACTCTGTCTTTAGAGAGATTAAATTGCATTGTCACACAGCTAGTAATAGACTGGGGCTGAATTTGAATTCAGGTCTTCCTGACCAAAGTCCAGCACTTTAACTACTCCACTTACCTGTCTCAAGTCCAAGTCTTCCTGAGACAGAATGCCCTGCTATCCACAACTCTATACTGCTTCTAATTTGTTATTTTAAATAGGAGCCTAAATTAATTTGAAAAGTGTCTGTCCCTCAAAAGTTTGTCTCCTACTATAAAAGAGTACCTGAAATTATGGAATCTGAATCTGTTTTATGGGATTTAAGATATTTTGAGCTGTGAAATCTTATGGGATTTAAGATATTTTGAGCTGTGAAAAAGCCAAAATCAGTAGCCAAGAAAAACCACATGAATCTAATCAATCTGTGACGTAGGAAACATTTCAAAGCTAAATGTTATCCACAAAGTAAAAAGAATGAAATGTCAGTGATTCTGATGAATATGATTACACAATCACTTGAAGCAACTTCTTTTTTTGAGTGTTTAAAGCCTAATTTGAAATTTCAGTTTCTCTGTGAAAATAAAAACTGAAAGAAATGTTTGGATTGTGTTTATTTAATGCATAGTTCCCAGCACTTAGTGCCTGGCACATAGTAGGTGTTTAATAACCAATTGGTTGATGTTCAAGATAATTTAACATGTAAGAAATTCCTTTCTTTATCAACTTCACAAATATATTTTATTGTAACATATGATTGAATGTATTTTCAGCTTCAACTAAAAGCAGTTCAGATGAAACAATACACTCAGATAAGATTTGTTTTAGTCAAAATAATCTATATCATACAAATTGTCAGATGTTCAATTAAAAAAACCTACTTTCAGTACTTTACATAATGTCAGAAATGGACAAATTAGTGTGCCTTTGTCTCACTGAGTCAGAGAATCTTAGAGATGAAATGTACTATGAGAATCCCCACTATAACCAACAAATAATCATCCAATTTTTGCTTGAGGACCTCCAACAAGAATGAACACATTATTTGTTAATACGCTTAAAGAAGTCTAATTGTTTGGCAGTTTTCCTTATATCCAACCTAAGTATGCAAAGAGAACAAAATAGATTTATTTCCAGTAATTCTGGCAAAAGGAAATGAGAGCCTGAATTAAGATAATAGTTTTGTAAATGTTAAGAAGAATACAGAGGTAACAGAGAAAGGATTGGCAAATTCAACTAAAAATGGCAGACTTCTCATTATCTTTCCTAAAGTGTGGCACTCAGAACCCAGCACAGCAATTGAGATAGATTCCAATTGAGGCAGAAGACAACAAGACAATTATTACTTGTCTTAAAAGAGACTAAGATTACACTAGCTTTGGGGAGGGGCAGGGGTGTCATATTGAATGTATTGTACTGAATTGTATTGAGCTTGCAATCAATGAAATCACCAAGATCTTTTTCAGGATGGCTTGCTACCTAGTCACACCTTCCACTTTTGTTTTCTTTCTTTTCTTTTTCTTTTTTTTTTTTTTGCTTTTTTTGCTGAGGCAATTGGGGTTAAGTGACTTGCCCAGGGTCACACAGTTAGGGAATGCTAAGTGTCAGAGGCCAGATTTGAACCCAGATCCTCCTGACTTCAGGGCTGGTGCTCTATCCACTGTGTCACCCAGCTGTCCCCACTTTTGTTTTCTTTCTCAGTTTTTTTTTTCCTTCTTGATCCAATTTTTCTTGTGCAGCAAGATAACTGTATAAATATGTATACATATATTGGATTTAACATATATTTTAACATATTTAGCATGCATTGGACTACCTACCATCTAGGGGAAGGGATGGGGGGAAGGAGGGGATAATTTGGAACAGAAGGTTTTGCAAGAGTCATTGTTGAAAAATTACCCATGCATAATGGGTATAATAAATAGCTTTAATAAATAAATAAATAAAATGGGTTTTTAAGGACTTTCAATGAAGCATGTTTCCTTCTCAGAAGAAAGTTGGTTGGCTATAGGTACAGAAGGAGGTATGTGTTGCAAGACATGGACAATGTATTGTTTGTTTTGCTTATTATGCTTTTTTATCTAAAGGAGAGTTCAAGTGGTGATGGTGGGGGAACACCATTCAAAGTAATGACTATCTTTAAGAGGAGTAGATTGAGTACTTGGGGGTTTTAGGTCAGTAAATCTATCCTTTTAGACTATAGGTCCATAGAATGAGATTTGCCTGAATCCTCCATATAATCAACTTCCCCTTTACATCATGTGTTTTCTTTCTTTAAAAAAAAATCAGTAAAATATTGATTAAATGATGGGCCTTTGCTTCAGGAAAAATCTCATTAAAAGTCTTATAGCATTTTTCAAAGGCAAATGATCTCTTTTTTCTGTTCATTTTTGGGCACAGCTCATTGTTCACTTGTCCTGTATATCCAAGATGTACAAACTCCCAGACAAGCTTTCAGGTCTGTCCATCCAATTGCATATTAGAGTTTGTATAACAAGCATTTTTGTATACTTGATTTTTCCTTTGATGATAATCAAGCCAAATTCATTTGAGTGATTATAGATCTAATTTGGGAGGTTCTATAATGTTCCAGGGCTTGATGCCAGCAGTACAATGTCATCAGCAGATAGAAGCATTTGAAGGATTTCAAAGTCTATAGGGAATCTCTCTTTGATTTGGGCTACATTCTGGGCTTTCATGACAGTAGTGAACACCTTAGGTGAACATCTGTCTCCCTATTTTGTTCCTCATTTCATAGAATAATCAATGTGTCATCGAACAAAGTTTCCTTTGTTGTTACATCTTTCAAGGACTCTTGCATGTTTTTTGACATTTATTTATGTGTCAAGACTAAGTCTGGCTATCCTGCACAGACTATTAATTTCATAGAGAATAAACAGCAGGGGAAACAGATAAATCATTAGCAGAATGAAGAGAAAACCTTGAGAAATCTAGCCTCATCTCCACACACACACCCTTATATAAAAACAACAGAGCTTTTAAAGGTTTATATATCCTGCTGTCTTTTATAGATTTATCTCATGATCATAAAGTAGTTCTAAAACCACTAGTATTTGAGTAAAACATTCAAACACAAATAACTTACATGAGTTATAGATTACCTATTCAATATTTCAAGCTTTAATTTCTGATATTACATATATATTAGCAAGACAAAAACACAATATTGATTTTCCTTTAACTTATCAGGTATGATAAGTGATGTCACAATTTGGTTTGTATAAATAATATATGCATATCACACACACACATATATATAAACACACACATATGTATATAAATATCGATAGACTATACTTTTTATTTTAAATTAAATGTAAGAAATTAAGGGTAAGAAAGAAGCCATTTTAACATTATTTCAATGATTTGATTTCCTCTCTAAATTTCCCATTTTAAAATTCTTTAACTTTTTGTTCTTTGTAATATATTCAGAAGTGTTATTAACATTGATTTGCCAAATATAATACCTCCAATGACTGAAAGAACTATTATCCACATTGTATTTTCTTAACTGAATTTCTTTCTAATTGTCCACCTGTTTGTACATTCATTTGATTGAAGTTAAAGTTAAAGCCTGATTGCCCTATGGCTTCCCACTCCCCAACAAGGACAGGTATTTTGACACTTCATAGTTCATCATCACCATTCACTTTTATTGTTAAAAGGCCTTTCCTGAGAGAAATCCTTAATCAGCAATTGTACTTCCCCAACATCCCCACATTTACTTTGGCCATATAACAATCTTCCTGAAAGAATTTAACCTGTAATCCCCAAACTCCCTTGCTATCCCATTTTACAAGCTTTAATTAAGATCTCCATTAAAGGGATTGTAATCTCAACAACAGACCTAAAGCAGGAAGATATTTAGAGACTTTGAGCTGCTGGTTTTGCTCTAAGCTCTAAAAATTCAGGTTCAAATCATAAATCACCTGCAAATTTACCACCAATCCATGCAAGGACACTAGGAATAGATATTGGAGAGACAGTTTCTGGGTTTGGCTAATTAAAAAAAAACAGGGCTTATAGTGTAGACTTCTGAAAGTGAGAGACTTTTAATGCAGGTGCAATTGTATCAATATGAGGCTCTCTTGAAAGGAGAGGAGTAAGAATAAACAAATCAAGGATGCCTCTGAAACCAGAGAAAGAAATGGAGAGGGTGAGCAAAAATATGACCAAGAAGGGTCCTGGGTCTGAGATGTTGTGATCTTCAGGCCATGACAACAAGAGGATCAAGGATAGCATTATAGGAAGCTGTCATCTAGCCCTGTCACATCCAGGTCATGAAAACTTCTTGTGACTTTTCCTAGTTCTGGTAAGATGCCTTAGTACTTCATTCTCTATACCAGGGTACCTCGGACATGATTCCCTAATATCTCCTGGGACAATTTCACTTACAAAATTATCCATATATTGGAGCAACATACCTACCAGGGCAATTAAATTCATTCCCATGACTTTAATAAGGAAGGAAAGGGTTTCACCTAGGCATTTCTAATTTGTTTTCTATCACGGCTGTCACAGTCAGAGAAATGCTAAGAATTTGTTGATGAGATATGCTTGAACAAAGCATAGGACATAGAAATTTCCAGCATTGAGATTTCCAGATTTCCACCAAAAGGGACAAGACTGTTAGACAGTAAAAGAAAGCACATATAGGCAGAGATAACCTGTGACAAGTATTATGGATTGTAGGAAAGCAAAACCAAAAATTAACAAAAACAAAGAAAAAATAACAATAGAATTTTGTTTAGATCATCATATCAACTCCATAGAACAAAGAACTTTCAGATATCAAAAGTTTTCCAAAAATCATATAGACTGTCTTGTGAAATGGCAATTTCCTCATTTGTAGAATTAGAAGAAGAAACTATATGTACCATCTGCTATGGATATTGGAGAAGGAAATTCTTCATCATTGAGTAGTGAGTGGAACTAGAAGTCCCCAATTCTTTCTAACTCTAGAACCTACATATCTAGGAAGTATATATTAAGCATTTACTGAGAAAATCAAATTAATATTGTTTGCATTTTTATAATTGATTCTATTTTGTTATGAATTTTATTCTGTATCATTTCTGACATTTTTGTAACTAAATGATGTTTCTATTTGTCGCAGAGTTAAGATTGGAAATTCAGCTTTTTCGTAAGTCACTTGTGTCTGAGTTAAGTTTAGAAGTTCACTAATCACTGTTCTATTATTTACTCAAGGAAATTTGTTATCCTTGAAAAATGCAGGGGGACACCAGGGAGTCTAACCTGTTATACAAGGTAATCTGGTCCTCTATTGCTAAACTGTCCTTGTAAATGGACTCATACAGTGAACATTTCTTAGCAACAGGAGAAGGAGGAGTTGTTGCTAGCCCCTCATTCCCAATTTCCAGCCAATCATTGTTCTTTATTCCTATGATGCTACAAGCATTAAAACAAATCATATTGTTTTCCCCAGTTATGCTGCTGCTTTTTTTTTCTTTTATGGATGCTCCTCCTTTTGTCTGTAAAAATGACTTGCCTGCCCTGATTCTGGACCTCTTGGCTTATTGGGGAGCTGAAAAACCCATCTTATTGGTAACTGTTAGCCTTACCAAAAAACTGAACATGCTTGAAACTTTATGCCTCAGTTTACCATAATTTCAATCATGAATTGCTATGTGCCAAGCACTTTGCTAAGCACTTTACAAATATTTTCTTATTTGATATTCACAACAACACTGGGAGGAGAAGCCATTATCATCCCTATTTTATAGTTGAAGGCAATGAGAAAAACAGAATTTAAGTGACTTGTCCAAGGTCACACACAGCTAGTAAGTGTTTGAAACTAGATGTGAATTCAGATCTTCCTGACTCCAGGCCTAGAGCCCCAAACATGGTATTGCCTAGCTGGGTTTTATTTTTTGTTAATAAAAGTTTAGTACTTTTAATAATTTATTATTATGGGTTAAGAATGTTTCAGTTTATATATTATATAAAAGCATAGTATACATTTTTGGTATATATATTATCTATGTACATACACACAATGTGTTATATTATTTATATAGATAACATATAAATAATATAATAAATTCATGTTTGTACATATGTGCATATACACATAGATAATACTTATATACATACATTATATATTATATATATATATACACACATATTTAAAGAACATTGAAGACAACATACAATAAGCTTTTATTAAAATAAAAAACATAGACCCTGTAGAATTTTGAGAAATTTGTTAATGCTTTTTTTCTGTATAGCATAAAGGATACATTTGTAAAAGTATTCATGTTCATTGTTTTCTTCTCATTAACTTCCTGAGACACATTGCCTAGCACTATATCCCTTTGACTCATCTTTTCCAGAAAGCAATCTGCTGAAGACCTAGCTCATTTTGTGCATACCTATTTTGGAACAGGTCCAGGAGTTCTTTACTTGCACAGAACCATCATTGATCTCCACATTCCTTCCATCATGGATTAAAGATTATCACATGCAAAATCCTGGCTACATTCTTTATTCTAATCCATTCCAAAAAACAGGATATCTGAGAGATTTGAACTATTATCTACAATTAACCTGAAAATCCACAAGTACTCCAAGCCCAAGTCTGGTATACTCTGTTAATGCTTATATTTAGAATAAATCCATATGCCCAGAAATTACCTAGATACATTCACAATGAGAGTTCCTCATATGAGCAGAATTTCAGTTCCTGAACAGATTTTCCAGGATTATTCTCTGTCAGATTTTTCCAGGTGAGGTGAATACTTTGGTATCTTTCTGTATGTGTTTTTTTATGAAATAGGTGCATATTACTACCCACATTTAACATACCAAAATGGAATTGGAATCTTAAACCACTTGTCAATTGTCAAGAAAAGTTAGAGGAGTAAGGAAAGAATCTGAGTCCAGGTAACCAAACTAGTTCTTCAGTGATTCTACCAGTTCTTTTTTTTTCCTTTTTTATATGATTCATTAAGACATATGAAATGAAAAGTAATGGTGAATGGTAGATAAAAGGATAGCCGTGTAATTAGGAAATCTTGCTTCAGTTGCATACTATATATATATATATATATATATATATATATATATATATATATATATAGGGGTTAAGTGACTTGCCCAGGGCACACATCTAATAAGTGTCTGAGACTACATATATATATACATATATATATATATATATATACATAGTCAAGGCTTTTAATATCTTGCCCCAGGAAACAATCTAACACTGTATCTTATAAATGAGTTGCTAACCTAGATGAGATGTGAGTTCCACACATCACTGAGATGATAGGTCCACATTTGTCTCCTTTCATTGAGAGGGGGGGAGTAGGGAGGGAAGAAGGGAGGAAGGAAGGGAAGGAGGGGAGAGGGACTGAGAGAAAGAGAGAGAGGGAAGAAGGAGGAAAAAAGGCAGGAAGAGAGGAATGAAGGGAGGGAGGGAGGGATGAGGGGAGGGAGAGAAGAAGAAAGGGAGGGAGGAAGGAAGAGAGGGAGAAAGGAAGAAAAACTACATAGAATCTCTTCATGTCAAACAGCAAAAATTAAAAGTGAAAATCCTTAGCCCATATTAATGCAAAAGACCTCAGCCTAAAGAAAATATATTCAACCTCCCTTTATTATTCATCGAATTTTAAAGCTAAAAAGTATTTTATCCATTATTTAGTTTAACTTCCTTTTCTAGAAGATGAGATTACTCAAACCCAGAAAATTTAGTTGACTTATCCAAGGTCATCCAGTTGGTTTATGACAGAACTGAGTTGGGAAGATGGTAACAAGATTCTTTTCTTATTTCCAAAGTTAAATTTTTTTTTTGGAGGTGGGAGGCAATTGGGGTTAAGTGACTTGCCCAGGGCACACATCTAATAAGTGTCTGAGACTACATTTGAACTCAGATCCTCCTTGATAAAAAGAGCTTGTGCTCTTTTTCATTCCTTTTTTTAATGAAGCTCAGGACAAAATTCTTCCACCAAAGACCCCTAGATATGAATGAAACATCTAGAATGAAACACAAATTCCCTGTACATATATTTATCACACTCCATAATCAAGCTCTAAACTAATTTTAGAGCCTTATTTCATTCATATTATTCTCTTTTGTATCTTCTGTGTTCCAGCCAAACTGGACTGATAATTGTCCTTTGAATTCAAAATTATATTTCTTATCTCTATACATTTTACATGCTCTCTATCTCTGATGACTTGAATATAGTTCATTCTTGTCTCTGCCTCCCAGAATGATTTTCTCTGTCTCAGTTATCTTTTTTTAAGGCTCTCCTGATCCCACAAGTTGTTAATGATCCCTTCCTCCTCAAATTTCCTTTAATTTTTTTTTCATCTGTTTACATGCTGAATACCCCTATCCATGTAGAACATCACCTCCTTGGAGCCTTGAATTGTCTCACTTTTGATTTTGTATCTCCAGTATCCAGCAGAGGGCTTGTAACTTATGGGGTTATCACTAACACCTTGGCTTCCTCCTCTACATAATGGCTTCCATTGAAACTAGCATCACAAAGATACAATTACACAGGGCATCAAATGTTAGTACAGCATGGGACTTTAGATCTGATGTAGCACAATTCTCTCACTTCACAGGTGAAGAAGCTGGGGCCCAGAGAAATTAACTGATTTGATCAAACTCACACAATAAATTGGTGGCAGAACCAAGATGACAGATACCTCCCATCATTCTACTCTCCACATAGTACACAGAATTATCCTTATTCTATCAATATAATACATCCTATATAATTTTGACTTGAAAACAATCTAGATGTATTCAGTCATATCAAGTGAATTCATACCTAGAAAACTCTGAGTGCTTTTTCTAGCATAAATGGACTGCTATGTAAGACCATTGAGCTATCCATCATTGGAAGATGAAGGGACATCTGTCAGTGATATTGGTAGATGGAATTCCTGCTATAAACTGGACTAGATGAGTTCTGAGTTCCTTTCTAAAATTCTATAATCTCAGAATGCTAATCCAATTCATTTCTTCAAGGATTCATTCAGTACCTTCTACTTGCAAGGCTGGGGACTTTAAAATGAAAACAACTCCCTCCCCCTGAATGAATTTACATTCTTTCAGGTGAATACAACATTCAATATTTCAATAGAAGATAATATGAGAGGAGAAAATGGCCAACAAGTGCCAAGTGACTTTGTATCTGAATTAATCACAATAGTTTTAGAAAGTGAGGGGGGAAGGGTGGAAAAGGATATAATGATCCCAGGGATGTTCCTATTCACCTTGTTTGGATCTGAACTCTGCTCTACTATTATTCAGATATTAATGAGGATATAACTTCTGCATACACACAGACACACACAGACACACAGAGACAGAGAGAGAGAGAGAGAGAGAGAGAGAGAGAGAGAGAGAGAGAGAGAGAGAGAGAGAGAGAGAGAGAGAGAGAGACTGAAGTAGAGTGGAGGGTGGGAGAGTTGAAAGAAATGTAAGAAAATGGAGCACTGTCATCTCCAGAAAAAGGCTTAGATGCTTAGCTTTTGCAACTGCTTTGTCTCAGTTATGTTCTATAGCTGAGTGGACAAATATTCCAAACTACTTTTTTTTCATGTGCTTTGTATTCGATGATCAGAATTAATTATGCAGCCTCTTCACGAGATGAAATCACATCTGGATGCTAGTGAGAAGGGTAAAAAAGGTATACTTCTCAGAGAAGGTTATTGTCTCAGACCTTCATGGAAAGAGTTGGAGTCTTTCCATGCACTAGCAGATTCTGATGGCAATATCCAGCTGAGTTAGTTCTGTGAAAGGGGAAGTTGATATGTTTGAAAAATGAGAAATGTGGCAACTTGCATCTCTCTGAAGGCCAGCACATTATTAACTTCTCCTTTCTATCCAATTTTATTTCAAGTAATAACTGGATAAAAATCTGCTTAGTTGTTTTTAAGTTAGAGAAGAGGTCTGGAATATTACAATGAACTGATTTCTGTGAGTGTTTCTACTCTTTTAATATTGTACCAACAAGAAACAGTTTTTTTTTTTTTAATTTCCAAAAGCTCAGGAAAATTTTTCAATATTAAATGCAAGGTTCTAAAAATACTGGGAACATACACCTACAAAAACAAAATGTTTACAGGAATGTGTTTGCTGTGAAAACTTTTAAAGTACACCAACAGCTTCAGGCATGGAAGTAGGTGTTTCGAAGATTTTTAAATGAGCTCACTGCTACTATTCAAGTCAGTGGTCCCTTCAAAAATCAAAGCACAGTATACCAGTGGCATATGAACAAAAGAGAAACGTGTTCTGAACAGAGGGAATGTGTTCAAATTTAAAGTGCTGAAGTTCTACCTTAAAAGGGTTATGGCTGATTGTCTATCTTTAGCTCACCCTGGTGTGCCTAGACACTGCAGTTGGCGTGATGATTCATCAGAAAGCCTTAGAAAAGTAGGTGTTAGTATCTGCCATATGGGTTGCTATAGCTTGCCTGTAACCAATGAATTACGGGCACTTTGGGTCTGGGCTGCAAATTCCTTGCATCTTGTACAATGGCAGTTCTAACCTCTGTTTCTTTTGTATTTTAGCTCTCCATTAGCTTTTTTGCTGGCTCAAGGAGTGCATCAGTTCAGACAGAGCCCAATACAGCATGCAGACCGAGAGAATGCCGGTTTGTCCCCTCCGGGGTTTGCACCACTATTCATCCCAGAGAAAACCTATATTCTAAAAGCATTCGGAAGTTGTTGAAGAAGCCTAGTTGGAAGGGGCTTTTTGACGGTCACTAATGGAGTAGAGAGGTAGACAGACAAGGCGTACACATGCATACCCATACAGACATGCACACAAAGACAGGGAAGAGGAGGATGAAAAAGAAGGGAGAGGAGGCAAAAGCAGGAACAAAAAAAGAAAGAAAGAAAGAAGGATTTGGTAGGTAAAAGAAAAGAGAGAGAAATGAGAAAAGAAAAAGGAGGGAAAACGGAAAGAAAAAGAATAGGAGACGAAGAGTGAAGAAGATGAGGGAAAGAATAGAGGAGGAAAGACAGGTGTAAAGAAATCAAAAGAGAAAAGAGTGGAAGAAAGGGATAGTGAGGATGATCATGACTTAATGCCATGCCAAGACGAGCTCGGACCATACTCTGCCCCTGTCCAGACCCGAAGGTCCGACTGGAGTGTGCGAGCTGTAGAGGAGGGGAGCTGTCCAAAGGGCCACCCGGGAGTCTCGGACTTCCCTCCTGCCCTTGCGGGGCAGAGGGAGCCTAGAGTAGCCCCTCCCCCTTGGCGCTGCCCTCTCACCTTTGAGGATCAGGTTGTCAATGTCCCTATCGATGCCCAGGAAGTAGCACTTCCTCCAGAGGCCGGAGTAGGTGGCGAAGAGTGGGCGGCCGCACTCCGACTCCAGCACGCCAAGCCCCAGCAGGGACCTCCAATGCTCCAGCAGCAGTAGCTCGTC
>JAJPUD010000107.1:56434-123527 GCA_023553655.1 Myrmecobius fasciatus
TTGCGGCCGTGCGGAGACGAGTCCCGCAGCGGCAGGTGGGACAGGGGCATGAGCCGGTTCTTCTGGTCCGGGGGGTCGATACCTGCGCGGCTCCGCTCACAGCTCTCCTTGTGCCTCCGGGGGTCTGTCTCGTACCAGTGGTCGGTGAAGATGGCCGTAACGAGCAGCCCCAGAGAGCAGAGGCTCAGGCACAGGCTGAGTGCCGTGATGAGAGCCCGCGGCTCCATCGCTCGCTAGCCTGCCTGCCTGCCTGCCTCTCGTGCCTCGCCTCCCTTCGAGTCCGCAGCGAGGCCGAGCCCGGGCCGGGGCTGCAGCCGCCGCCGAGCCGACCGACTGGCTGGGCTTCGGCGCCGCCGCTGCCGCTGCAGTTAGACACAATGCACTTTGCTTCCCTCTCGCCTCTCTCTCTCCCTCCCTCTTCTTCTCTCCCTCGTTCCCCACCCGCCCCAATCGCGCTCCCACGGTCTCCCCTCCCTTCTCTTCTCTCCTATCTTCCTCCCTCTCCCCTCTTCCTGATCTCTCTTCCCAACCTCACTCCGCCCCCCCCCGGGGCCCGAGATCGGGGGGGCCCCCTCTCCTCTCCTACTTTCTCCTCCTTTCTTTTATCCTGTTTCTCCTATTTCTTCTCCATCCCCCTGCTTCAGCTTGCCTGCCTCTTCGTGCCTCCCTTTTAATTCCTCATCTCTTCACTTTTCTTTCTCTTTCAATTTTTTCTCCAAGTCCTATCCCTTTCTCTTCGCCTATTCCCCTTTCCTTTCCTTTCCCTTGTTACCTCTTCGTTTTGCCTCCTTGTCTCCTTTCTCCCCTTCTTTAGTATGCCATTAAGTTCCCATCTCTCCCTGGTGACCTTTGGTCCTCACCTCGAAAACTACCTCAGAACAAATCCTCCAACATCAGACTCAGTCAAGTCACTTGTCCAAGTCGATTTTGATCACTGCCCCCAGTGGCTTCCTGGATGCATCCAGTATTAAAGCCCCATCAAATTGGGTCTGCATAATATTTAATGCTTCAGTGCACTATGTGCCATGTGATGAGGTTCTCGTATCCCCGATTTCTATCTGTTGCCTAGTGAGCATTTTGAGTGCTAGCTCTGTCATGATATCTCTTTCCCTCTTCAGAGAAAGAGCACTTGTCCAGCTAAACCCTCCCTCATTCTGATTCAGCTACTCTTCTGGAAGAAAAGTCACTAAGATAGATCATTAAGAATATCTCTGGAGACTTATAAAGCCTTTGGTCAGAGAGATTTCTTTGTTCTTCAAACAAGACAATTTGGGGCAGGTTTCCCCATCCACTCACAGCCTTCCCTCCATCCTGCCCCATACTGGTCAGTCATCTCCTTCTCTTGCTTGAGTGAGTTTTCTCCTGGAATTTATTGATGAGTCCATGGCCTCAGTGAACACAGGCAACCGGCATCTGCTCTGTAAAATGATTATTACCAGTGAATAAAGAAAGCTTCTAGTAAAAAATCAAAGTAATTTTCTTTAGAGCAAGTTTCCATATGTACACTTTACATGAAGAAGTCAGTTCAAAGTAGCTTCATATACCATAGTCAATACAGCTAGGATATGAGGCTGGATTTGAACTTCCTAACTGTAGTGCTTGCTCCATTGAGCTATTTAACAGTCTTCTATAGGTAGGAATTAGCTGGGTTCAAATCCAGTCTTACATACTTAATATCGGTATAAACTGAGCATATTGCTTAGCTTCTGTTTGCCTCAGTTTCCTCATCAGTCAAATAGAACAATAATAGCCTCTACCTCTTAGAGTTGTGTTAAGGATTAAATGCCACAAAAATTTTAACTGTTATTCTGACTAAAGCACAACTTGAACTTTTTCAAAGTTAGGGAAAGTGTCAATGACCACTGTCTCTAAAGGGCTAGTTGATTAAACTGAATAGTCTTTGAAAGAGTAACTTGGTGCCCTTGGCACTGGTGATAAAGGATGAATATGATATCAGAGATGCCAGTATGGCATTTCTCAGGTCCTTAGTTTATGAAATATTCAATGATCAAAAGGTTGTGAGGCATTCATTAAATGCTAGATGTCATTAGTGCATTGTTTAATGGCACTTATTAATGGATTCCCCATCTAAAAATTAATGTGATTTAAATTTTATTCTGAAATGACACATATAAAGACAGTATCAGAATCAGACTTCAAAAATGTTTGCAATATGCATATGTATGTAATATTTTTTCCATTGAAGAATATGGACCTTTTATGGGCTGTTCTGTTCATTGAAAGATCACTTAGGCAAATTTCTCAGTCTCCTCAGACCCTATACCCATTTTCTGGGGACCTGATAACATGAATCATCACTCAGATATTCTCACAGCTTTTGCTAGATCTACAGTAAGCTCAAGTCTAATTAAGGAAGATAAAGAATTGTAATTTTAGATTGTTCCTCTCACCTGTAAGCTTTCTAGCAAGAAATGCTAAGCTTGTCACGGGAGTCTCGTCTGTCCTTACACAAAGAAGATAAGACAGGGAAGCTTTCTTTTATTAACATACTATAGTAAAATATTCCATTTTTACTCATTCCTACCTTTAGTTATGAGAAACAATTACAATCTAAAATTCATTTAGGGTGACATATGCCCTTTTACGCCTTTTAAAATGAAATTCCTTAAGATCTTGCATGTCCCAAGAGCCTCTAACCTCTCAACCAGTCCTAACCCCTTCTCAAACACTATGCACAACTCAGAATTAATACTCAGTCACATTACCTGGCCATGTGAGCAGTCTTCAGACAAAAACCATCCCCCCCCACCAGAATGAAGCTGAAACATTCTATTTTTCAGGCACTTCTGTTACATTTAAAAGAACATAATAGTCTCTCTCATTTCCCTAGTAAGAATACTTTGATCGTGCCCTCCTTAGAAAACAGCATTACCCTTGAATTTCATTTATGTCTATGTTTTAAACCAGTCTCAGGATATAATCTGATGGATTACCTTTGACAATACTTCACCAAAATATCACTGATTACAAATAAGAGCTGTCCCTATATAATTAAAGGACTACTCCTACCAATTATCAATATAGTCACAATATAGGTTGTTTTGCCACAGGAAAAGCACAATGCTCTATGTTTTTAAATAAATTCATTTGGATATTTCCAAATAGGAAATCACATCACCTATTAATCAACTATACTAAGTTTCTATTTGCTATTGATTGCTACATTGAGAAAATAGAGGCTGCAGCATTGAGTTATTGTCAGTAAGGTATTTTTTTTCATAATTTTTGGAGCACAAAGACAATGAATTTCAAAGTTCATCTACAAGCTAAACATTTACCAAATATGGGAGACACATAATGAAATAAATGAGGCAGATTAGGAGGCTGAATCAGTAAACAGAAGGCTATTACAGCACCTTGTCAGACAGAAAACTGAGTCTATCTATGATGCATCAAATTCTAAACTGCATCACTATCCCTTGTCTCAGTTTTGTCAGTGTTATGCCCTGACTTCTTAGACATTTTCAGAAATTTTAACCTTTGTTAACCTTCCCCTACTATACCAGTTTCAATAGAACATCTTTTAGAGAATATAAGTGGAATTCCCAGTGCCCAGTGATAATGAGCTGGGGGCGAGGGGGAATGGGAAGTGTTTCTACATTATTGTCTCACTATCCAGTCAAACTTGACTTCATAAAAGCCAAACTCACAATCCTCTCCTGTGAACCAGACCCCAAACCCAGTTTCCCTGGCTCTAAGAAGGATTATTATCTTAATCACTGAGGTTTGAAATTTTGGATCATCACCTATGCAAAATCAACAATAATAAAACCAACAATAGTAATAATGCTGAAAACTTTGAGCCTGGAACTGGAATTCACATTGAACCAACATATAAAGTCAACTCTTAAAAATAATGTAGTCTCTTCCAAATAAGATATCAAATATAAAGATATCAAGTATAAAGTTTCAAAGAAAAAGCTATAGATGAATATGTTAAGAGACTAACTGGCAGCCTGAAATTAAAGCTTAATGGAAATTTTAAATGGAACATAACAGATTAGAGCAGGATAATCTCAAAATTTTGTATAATATTAGTAAAAAAAAAGGGGGGGGCCAAAAGGGAGGGGAAAAATTGGTAGGCATTCCTATAGTACATAAGAAATAGGTAAAAAAAACAGTTTAAATATTTTTAGAATAAAATATATTGTTTCACTAAGCAATAGTAAAAATGATAACATGTACAGGATACTATATTTATCAAACTAAATAGCTTACCTCCCAAGGGAGCCTATGAAATAACTAAGATCCAAGGCCAAAGTCAAAAGACCCTCCATGGGCCAATATGAACTTGATCAACAATATGTTAACAAAGAAGTAGAAAATGAGTGATTCTGTCATGTGGATTTGCTTTTGAAAATGGAGGGGTGTATGATGTCAATTCACAATCTGGTTATTATCATTAGAAATTATAGAAAGGTAATTTTTAAGGACCTCAGACTCTATATCATTATAGATTATGCAATAATATGGCAGAAACTGTGCAACACATCAACACAGATATCAAAAGTTCACTGTCTTCCAAATACCTAGTAAAACATAATATGATAGCCAAAATTATACATCAGAAGTTCACTATATTTTAGGGCCTCAAAATATGACCTCAAAATACCCTGAAGAACTCAACCAATAAAAGTGTACTTGAACCTGATCATCATCATAGAGTAAAATTGTTACCTGTAATCACTAAGACATAACATCAATTCATAGAATCTTAAGAATATTTCTTAAACAGATGAAATAATACCAGATATTTATAATCTCCAAGGTAAATGGAATGAAAAGTTTTCAAAATATAATGACTTAACCTGAAGTCAAAGTTATGTGAGAATAGACAATGGTACACATCCCTTTTGTTCTGAATACTATTGAAGTTATTCCAGGAATGCCTTCAGTGAGCTCACAATGCGTTAGTTTACATACTCTTACTTTTCCTTCTACTGCCCAAAGTAATTAAATTCCCCTATGCAATATCTACAGGAAGAAGTGGATGAAGGGGAAAAAAAGTAGATGAAGGAGGAGGAGGAGGAAGAAAAGAAGATAAAAGAGGAGGAGGAGCAAGAAGGTTTTTCTTTCAAAATGTCTCATATACGCAGTTTCTTTTACATTCTTATTGTTGTCAACCTTTTAAATTCTTTGATTATATAATGGTTTCCTAAGTTACTCTGTGTCTGTGTCTTCTGTCTTCGGCACTACTTTGCCCCCCCCCATTTATGCATCCTATATAGTTCTGTCAGATTAATGTTCATGGCCTTCATCATGTCATTTAATTACATAAAAATTTTCATTGACTCCTTATATTTTTCAAAGTTCATCATATGCTCTCTTCTGACCTGACCAAACTTATTTCCTGCTACTATATACATCTAGGTAAAGAGGATTGTACCAAAGATAAATTATACTCGTTTCTACCTTTGTATGTTAATTAATTCAAACTGTTTCCCTTGACTGTGTACCATTCTTCATTACTTTATCTATACAAATCCTATTCATCCTTCAAAAATTAACCCAAATGATAGTCTTCCATAAACTTATCTCAGACTAGCTTTTTCTACATTGATCTCAATGATCTCTCAGCTTCTGTAGCTGATAAAATCTATACCATAACTCAGTGCTCAATTATATATTATCATGTATTATTCACTGTTTTATAATGCACTTGCTTTTCTTCCCAACTAAAATAAGAACTCTTTGAAGAATAGAATAGAAATATTGCTGATATCTTCCATTCACTCAGATTCACTAACCAGAAATAATCTTTGGCTTTTCCCTCTCCTTCAAACTTCATACTTAGTCACTTGTCCAGTTTTCTTAATATATTTTCATAATATGATTTGTATATTCTCTCTACTTACATACACACTAACTTAGTTCATGTCTACATGCCTTCTTTCCTAGACTATTGCAATACCCTCCTATTTGGTCTCTCTTCTCTTTTTGACGTATCCTCCACATATCTGCCACGTTGACATTCCTGAAGCAGAGAAGTGACCATATCATCTCCTGACTAAATCTTCAATGCTTTTTTTATTTATCTAAAATAAAATAAAAACTACTCAGCTTACCACCTAAATTGTTTACTCCAACCTGTCATTTTGGTTTTATTTGATATGTCTCCCCCTTCACAACAGCGTTAATAATCAACAATCTAATAGCTCTTTTGTTTATATGATATTTCATTTTCCTCTAGGTGGTGCAGTATATTACATATTGAACCTAGAGTCAGGAAGACATGAGTTCAAGGCCTGCCTTGGAAACTTATTAGATATAGACCAAAGACAAGACACTTGACTTCTCCTTGCCTCAGTTTTCTTATCTTAAAAAATGGAGTAATAATATTGCCTACTATCAAGGGTTATTGTGAGGAAAAAAATAGAAAAAATATTTTCAATGAGCTTTGCAAACTTTATAGCACTATATAAATGCTATTCTATTCCTTTGCACAGATTGTCATCAACATCTAGAAAGAATCCCCTCTTTACCTTTTAGTTTCATTCAAATCACAACTCATGAGACTTTTCCTGAGACTCTGCCCTTTCCCATTTGCATTCTTTCCCCACTGAAATTATTTTGCATTATTTTTCATATCCTGTCTTATTTACATGTTGAATCCCTCCAGTAGAATATAAGTTCCTGGAGGTCAGTGGTCTCCAGTCTTGTCTATACATCCCTAGATTCCATTGTATGCACTGTATTAAATAAAGAAGAAACTCTAACTAGCCAATGGTATGTCAGTTTTTTGAGCATATGCAATTGCTCTGCCTGTTGCCAACCCAAGTTGGAGCTTGGTGATCCTACCATCCTTCATACATAGATGGATAACAACCACAGCCCACTGCTCATACCTGAAGGGCTGGGTTCCTATTGGCCCAGTTATCCTAGTCCCTTCAATAAAAAGATTCTTTTTAAAAAAAAAAAAAAAGCTTTTTATTTACAGAACATATGAGTGATTTTTCTACATTGACCTTTGCAAAACTTTTTTTTTGTTCCAAGCTTTTCCCCTCCTTCCCCCCACCACTCACCCCTAGATGACTGGTAATCTAATACATGCTAAATATGTTAAATTATATGACAAATCCAATATATGTATACATATCTATACAGTTATCTTGCTGCACAAGAAAAATCAGATCTAGAAAAAGAGAGAGGAAAAAAAAACAACCTAAGAAGGAAAACAAAATGCAAGGAAATATTCACAGAAAGTGTTAAAATGCTGTGTTGTGGTCCACATTCAGTTCCCACGGGCCTCTCTGAATAGAAAGATTCTTAATAAATGCTGAATTGAGTTGAATATTTGCAGTATTAATGAATTGGTGGAAAGCATTTATTAATTTCTTAATGTATATGAATACTAATATGCTTTATTCAGGCATGAAGGTAACCTAGGATTTTTGAAGGCAGTGCATAAGTTTTATCTGGCTTTATTAAACTAAAATTACTGTGATCTGAGTCCTGTCAACAAACCATATGTTCTTTTCAAAAACTAGTCCAGCTACCTATAGAGAGATTCAACACCTACTAACAGATTGGCTAGTAGGCTATAAATTCTTTAGTCATGAAAACCATGGATAAAAAATACAAAATGATTTTGTCTTACTATGCCTCTAGCTTCTTTGGCAGCAGTGATTGTAAGGAGGCAGGAAAAAAGTGTCTAAGAATCATATTAAGATTATCTACAAACATTTATTAAATGTTAGAAGTCTAAATATGAGATCTTTGTCCAGTGACCATGTTGACACTTCCAGAAGAAATTCAATACATTCATACCAATAGCCTTACTATAAATGATATCATAAGACAAAGAAGTTGCAGTGAAATGGAAAGATTATCCACAGGTTGTCCTTGAAGAGCTAAATAAAGTTGATGGAATTGGTTTCGTGATATTTCCAAGAGCAACAAGCATCATTTCTTGAGATGTTTGGTCATCTCACTCAGAGTGCTTATAAAGAAGATAAGCAAAGATACTTTCTCATGTTGATAATGGCAATTGTTTCAATATTTGTTGCAAAGGAGTCAAAGAAATTTTGTCTGGAACTAGAAAACAGCCCCCAAACCAAGTTATTTCAGTGCAAAGATGGGCACAAAAGAAGAATGATAAATATGCTAGAAAATATAATTCAAGATTTAGAAATTAAACAAGCCAAAGACTTTCCAGATTACTCAGGATCCTCAGTCTTGTATACCATAAATACCTTCTTCAAGAAGAGATTAAGAAAGACCTACATCCAAGAAATAGCCAGCCCTCAAAAAATAAAATTATCTTGATAGGTACTGCTTAAAAATAATGGAATTATTTCAGAATCAGATGGCTACATGAAGTGAGAATGAGTGGCTATAACAAAAGTCAAAACTGATATCAAATTAAAAGAAAGGATAGAAAGCCAATACCATAGGCAATGACAATAACTATAACTTGACCTATTTAAAATGAAATGTTGACTCTGACAAGTTGATTTTTTCCAAAGTTATTGAGAATTCCCTCCCCCTGCCAATCCCAAATGGATTCACAAAGTATAGACATTGATTCTATCATCTTTTTTTAAAGACATTTAACAGATGTAAAAAATTTCCATAATCAGGAGGCTAAAAGTGTCCTGAAAGTGTCTCAGACAGCAAATACTTGTCATGCTTTGCAAGCAAAGATACATAGCAGCCAAGGGCAATACTGGTTTTACATACCTTATCATTTACAAAATTTTTTGGAGAAGAACTGAAGATTACAATCAGTATTATCTCTCAGAACAGAAAAGAGCAAAGAAGGGGATAATAAGTATGAAGAAAACACTTTGTAAATCCACTTAAGCTATGTAATCATAAGGGTGTTTATAGATGAAACTGGAAGGATAAGTAATATGACAAATAAATATGAAATAGAACAGAACTTTCAGAGTAACTCTTGTAATCCATTTTCTTTGTTAATAACTTCATAACCACTACATTTGGGCTCTTCGTATTTTGGTACCTCATGTGCTGTATGAGGAAATGGGAAGACACTGAAGAAAATAACAAGAGAAAAAGAAGCAGAACAGGATCAAATAGATATGAAAGGAAATCTGTGCTGGCAGCCCCACAATTTTAGAAGTATTAAGGTATCAGTTTCCAACATATATTAAAGGGGAAAATTCCAAAAGAATGGAAAAGATGACAGAGTTTTAAAGCTAAAAAGAGGTGATAAAGAAGGCATAAATGATTACCAACCTGTATTGTTTTTGCTAATATCTTTTAAAAGTATCATAGAAGAAAATATAAGAAGGAAATAGAAAGGCTATTGAAGATCATTCACTAACACAAACCACATCTTGATAACAACAAAATTCAAAGATAATTATAGAGAATATAAGAGCTCCAAAAAGTTATCAAACTGTGCGTACCATTTGACCCAGCAGTGTTTCTACTGGGCCTATATCCCAAAGAGATTTTAAAGGAGGGAAAGGGACCCACATGTGCAAGAATGTTTGTGGCAGCCCTTTTTGTAGTGGCAAGAAACTGGAAATTGAAAGGATGCCCATCAATTGGAGAATGGCTGAATAAATTATGGTATATGAATGTTATGGAATATTATTGTTCTGTAAGAAACGACCAACAGGAGGATTTCAGAGAGGACTGGAGAGACTTGCATGAACTGATGCTGAGTGAAATCAGCAGAACCAGGAGAACATTATACACAGCAACAAGACTATACAATGATCAATTTTCATGGACATGGCTCTCTTCAAAAATGATGTGATTCAAACCAGTTCCTATTGTTCAGCGATGAAGATAGTCATATACATCCAGAAAGAGGCCTGTGGGAACTGAGTGTGGACCACAATACAGCATTTTAACGCTTTCTGTGAATATCTCCAAGCATTTTGTTTTCCTTCTTAGGTTGTTTTTTCTTCTTCTCTTTCTAGATCTGATGTTTCTTATGCAGTAAGATAACTGTATAGATATGTATACATGTATTGTATTTGTCATATAATTTATCCTATTTAGCATGTATTAGATTACCTGTCATCTAGGGGTGGGGGTGGGGGAAGGAGGGGAAAAGCTTGGGGAAAAAAAAGTTTTTGCGAAGGTCAATGTAGAAAAATCACTCATGTTTTGTAAATAAAAAGCTTTATAAAAAGGAGAATATAAGAGCTCATTGTTTATGATTTAATTGTGTGGTTTTTTTATTCTATCAAGAGAAACACTACCTCAAAGGCTTTTCTTTAAAAAGGTATTTTATATGAACATCTATCTCCAGGTTACCCTCTGGAATTTCTCTACCATTTCTGGGAAGTCTCTTCATTGTGAAGCTCACTTTTGCCCTAAAATTCCACACATTCAGAGGCAGAGATTTTCAGCCTGCTTGTATTTGGGTTTCTAACACTTAGCACAAATGCCGGGCACCAGTAGATGCTTAATAAATATTTTTTGACTGAATATATTAAGCTTATACAAGATCCATTGACAGACATAATTTCCAAGATAACTTTCTTTGATGACCATTTGACAGTAGATGTTAACTAAGGAATAAAACACAAGGTCTTCTACCATAGACCCTTTATAATGTCTCATTGCAGCATTGAGATGACCCTCAGTCATCAAAGGTTATGTCAGTTGAAAAACCAGGTTGAAAAAATTTTCAAAGACAGATCTGTTGATGAACTCTATTCTTATTGTCCAACAAGGAACATAGATAAATCTGGAAGGGCTCATTACCATATTAACCACAAACCGATGATTTTGGGATCATGTTGACATTTACTAAGTCATAGGAAATATCCACAATGACAACATTCACAGACCCTTAAAACATTGATGTGAGTAACAAAGAAACACAGAAACAATGAATGTATCTGTCATAGTCACAAGGATGTCATAAAGAAGATTGATTACAAATGGTAAAAATCTCCAGATGATTTTATTTGCAAATGATATTGCACATCAAGCCACAAGATAAGACAAAGTCTTTTCAATAACATCCAGATCACTTAAAAGTGATTTGATTCAGTAATCCATGTAGAGAGAAACAAGTAAAAGAAAATTGCATATTACTTATGACACATTGTTGAATGGGCCGTCCATTCATTAATTCATTGCTATATAAATGTGTGTGTTTGTGTGTGTGTCTGTGTATGTGTTGAGGGGGGGAGTTGGAGGGGTAATGAGCACTGCTGGTGGACAATGAGCTGAGACCAAAAGGAACTTAATAGGAGAAGGAAAGCAGGGCAGCTCACATTTGGAAAATTGTGCATCAGTGTTTTCAATGATTCTCACCTACTCTATACATATTTAGCCTTTAATTGTTCTAAATACATTTTTATCTCATCCGCCTCATTGCTATTAGGATACCAGGCAATGAGAAACTGTATCCATTAGTACAAGGGATGTTCTGTCCTGCCATACTCTTATTTCCTAACTTTAATTCAGAAGAATCAATTAGGACCCCAAGTAATTATCCCATTCTACATTCCTAACTGAAATAGATCTCTGGGAACTGCATCCTTCCCTTTGAAGGATATTCTTCTCCTCCTCTCTTTCTCCCCCATTCTGATTTATATTTCCTTTTTAAGAGATAGACTACCTTCTTTCTATTAGGTAGAGCTATTGCAGGCAACTAATGTTAATGCTTTAAAAATGTTCTTATGAGATCTAAATTGACAACTTGATTGCTGAGAATGTAACTGCAGTTTTTATTTGCCCCTGGCTTTCAACATTTGTTTTGGAATACCCAGAATCAACCTCTAATTTATTTTCTTCCTGTCCTATCTTCATTCATATCCAAACTTTCCCAGTCTTAAAGTTCATCTATTCTACCTAAAGTTCTTAATAAGCTCTCTTTTTTCTCCATTCTCAGTCTGGTTCTTGCTTCTGTCTCACCTTGCCTTAAATTGAACCCTTTAACACAGAATCCCTTTCTCGTTGCCAGACTCTTTTTGTAATTAAATATTTTCCCATATATTCAGTTACTATTAGCATAGCTCTCAACCAATTAGCGACTAAGAGCCAGTATAAGTTAGCCATGAGTCACCACAGCCTCCTCATTTGATGATCCAACTTGTCCTAGCCCTACTATCTCCTGAGAATTACCCAGCAGTCTCAGCCATCTCTGACCAAACTGAACAATTATTTAGATCAAAGATAATATTCTTGAAATTTAAGACATTTTGACCTTATAGATTGTTGAAGCCCATAAGGTGGATGTTTCTATAACTTCTAAGCAGAGTGTATCATTTGTCCTAAAAGTACCAGAGGATGTGCTACTTTGTACACAAACATGGTAGTTTTTTAAAAAATAATATTTTTTCCATTATATGATATTTTTGCAAGTAATTGTATCTCTATTTAAGCCATTACATTTCTGACACTGCCCCCCCATTGCAAAGTTGATTTAGGACAAGGCCAGAAATAGATCTCTGAGGTAGAATTCACTACTGCGACCTACAGTGCCCACTCCTGTTAAATAATCTTGGTGATACTGACTTGCAACATGACTTTACTCAAATATCACAGGCCCAAAAAATAGCTGAACTCTTTTTGCTTCCAATTTCATCAACATTCCACAAAATGCCTTGTCTTTTTCACATGTTGGATGAAGCTACTTCCTTTTGGGAACCTTCATGCACATATGGTGAAGAAAACCATTCAAAGTAACCCACAACCATATTGATCTCCTTCGATGTGTGATGTTGTAACAGATGATGGCAAATTAATCTCCACACATTTCCCAGATGATCTGTATTATAGAGGAGTGGGATCTCATTCAGTTTAGCACTAGAACACCAGCTCAGGGATCCAGAGCTGAAAATAAATCATGACTTAAGTCTTATCCAAGGAATTTGGTGCAGTTACGATTTCATCAGCATCCCTGTACATCCTTACCCCACTGCTCCACATCTTCTCATCCTGTGTTATTCTTGTCTCTATTTTCTCATTAGCTTGCCACGGAGGAGGTATTCAAAGCACAAGATCTTCCTCTCCTTCTTTTAATGTCTCAAGGTCACCAGTACAACATGCAGTTGTCCATCAGCTAACCTAAGCTTATGCCACATGACTGAGCCACCTCCTTTACAAATCACACGTGTCCTGGATCATGACATTTATACCACTTTTCACACATAATTTCTTGATTGGTAATTCCTAAAACTGACACACCCATTAGGCATGTTTCCATTGCCCTTTGGGTCATCTACAATTCTGATTCTTCTAAGATTGTGATAGTGGTCCCTTATTCACTACCATATGGCATCCCTGGCAAAATATCAATATTAAAAAGAGACTTTTGCAACAATGATCAGTTTGGGAGCTCTTGAATGGTTGCACATTTTCCCAAAAATAATTCCCAAATAAAAAAGACAATTCAAAAGCTTATATATTCAGAGTTGGAAGGAAGCTCCAGGGCTATTCAATGCTCATTTAACAGAGCAAGAAAATGAGATCTGACAAAGTAAAATGACTTACGTGTGGACCTGCAGGTAATATGTCAGGTAGAATTTGAATCCAGTTTCCCTCACTGAAGAGCCTGTATGCTTTCCAATGAATTACCTCTAGACTCTTCCATTTCAGTTCTAGGGTTAGTTTATTCTCTATCTGCAGCAGCTGTTCCATATGGAGGGCTAGATGGACTAATTTGATGGACTTTTGAACAATAACTACATGTCATAATTTGGATGATAAATGCTTTTAATCCACTTTGTTCTTCTATGGTAGATAGATGGTTAAGCTAGTCTCTTTCAAATGATTATGACTCTCAATGAAAAGGGCTTAGTGTGTTTCAGGGATTGGTGCAATCAGCAAAATGTTATCCACAAGCAGGCCATATGGAGAAACCCATAATAAATGAGGACTCCCTCTTATATTTGGACACCACACAGGACACCCACTATAACATTAGGAAACAGCTTGAGTGGGCATATTGCTCCCTGTTTTATACTGTTTCATGTTGCTATGCAGTACCATAAGAGCTAGTGTTGCATAAAAAATAGAAGGCTAATCTCAAAGCCAAGAAGACCTGAGTTCAAGTCTGTTTCCAACATACATCTTCTATGTGACTCTGGATAGTTCCCATAACTTCCCAGGACTCTGGGCAGAAAGTTGCAGAAAGGATGCCAATCTATAATTTTCCACCTTGCTTTTTTGTGGTTCAGTCATTTCATTCCTGTTTGACTCTTCATGGCCCCATTTAGGGTTTTCTTGATAAAGATAATAGAGTAGTTTGCCAATTTCTTCTCTAGCTTATTTTATAGATGAGAAAAGTGAGTCAAAAAGATTTAACTGATTTGTCTAGTAAGTATCTCAGGCCAGATTTGAACTCAGAAAGATGTCCTCCTGACTCCAGTCCCAGCACTCTAATCCTTCCTCGCCTTTGGAGTTGCATTTACCAATGAAACAATAAATGAAGCAAGACCCAATAAGTCCAGTTCCTTTCCCAATTCAGTGTATTAATAAATAAAATTATTTCCATGGTCACTTCAATCATAAATTTTTGTGTTTGTGGCAACCCTTTTTGTAGTGGCTAGAAACTGGAAAATAATTGGATGCCCATCAATTGAAGAATGGCTGAATAAATTATGGTATATGAATATCATGGAATATTATTGTTCTATAAAAAATGACCAGCAGGATGATTTCAGAGAGACCTGGAGAGACTTGCATGAACTGATGCTGAGTGAAATGAGCAGAACCAGGAGATCATTATACACAGCAACAATAAGACTATATGATGAACAATTCTGAAAGACATGGTTCTCTTCAACAATGAGATATTTCAAACCAGTTCCAGTTGTTCAGTGATGAAGAAAGCCATATACGCCCAGGGAAAGGCCTGCGGGATCTGAGGGTGGACCACAACATAGCATTTTCACATTCTCTATTGATGTTTGCTTGCATTATGTTTCCCTTCTCAGATTTTTTTTCTTGTAGATCCAGTTTTTCTTGCACAGCAAGATAATTGTATAAATATGTATACATATATTCGATTTGTCATGTATTTTAACATAATTAGCATGTATTAGACTTCCTGCCACCTAGGGGAAGGGAGGGGTAGGAGGGAAAAATTTGTAACAGAAAGCTTTGCAAGGGTCAATGATGAAAAATCACCCATACATATGTTTTGCAAATAAAAAGCTTTAATAAAAAAATTTTTTAAATCATAAATTTTAACATGAGGCATAGGAGTCACCTTGTTTGAGGAGAAGATTTCAACAGAATGTTATACTATCAAGTCAAATATCTTTTTTCTTAACAGACAAGATTCAAAAGGAATTTTTCATTCTTTGTATTTCTCAGAAAGGGGCAGCAAGGTAGCACAGTGAATAGAGCACTAGGCCTGGAGTCAGGAAGACTCATCTTCCCAAGTTCAAATTCAGCTTTAGAGGCTTACTAGCTGTGTGACTGAGCAAATTACTTAACCCTGTTTTCCTCAGTTTTCTCATCTATAAAATGAACTGGAGAAGGAAATGTCAAACCACTCTAGTATCTTTGCCAAGAAAACTCCAAATGGGGTTGCAAAAAAGGGCAGGACTGAAACAAACGAACAACAAAAATATCTCAGCAATAGCTTGTTTGTACATAATTGTTTGCCAATAGTCTCTCCCATTAAACTATGAGCTCCTTGAGAGCAGTACCGGTGCTTGGTATAATGTCTGGCATGTACTAGGTGCTTAATAGATATTTATTGATTGATTGATAGTAAATGTGTTATCTGATAGAGAAAATTATCTGTGAAGTCAGCCTGTTGCTCTCTCATTTTCCACAATACCCTCAATGTATACAAAGAGCATTTTCCAGAATGTTTTAAAGAAACAAAAAGTAAGCATATAGGTCAGAAGTTACTAATGTTCACATAGTTTCTTTTTGGCAATTCTCTCTGTTATCTCTGATTCTTTTTAGAATATTTCCTTTTTGAGATATTTTGAAAAACATTCTTTGAGTGTCTCTAAAATTATTTTGCTTCCAACATGGATTTCCTCCAGATATAGTTATTTGGTCAGAGCCATATGCTATTTCCTACTTCATCTTCCACATAATTGGCACTTCCTCATATAGGACATTGGGTACTGATATGATTGAGTACACAATATTGCAACTTCACTCTCAGTGTTGATGAAAATGTCCCTCTATAGAAATACAAGTCTGGCACTGTTACTAGCAAGGTACCTTTGAGGCCACAGAAGCTGATGACCTGTACCAATTCATGTTCTTTCCTTACTGAAAGTTCCCCAATTTTTACTTTCATTAATTCATCCCCTCAATATCAACTTCCTGAGAAAAATTACTAATTGTGGTAATGTCTCTTTGGGCTATAGTCTAGGGTTTCCCCCAAAATTTAATTCCCCCAAAAAATTAAATGGGGAAAGTTATTCAATCAAAAAGCACTTCTAAATCACCTACTAAATTATGCCAGGCACTCTTCTAAGTGCTGGGGATCCAAAAGGAAAAATAAACAGTCCCTGATATCAAAGGGTTTACAAAGTAATGGAGAGAGACAGCATGCAAACAACTATGTACAAAGATAGTTACAGGATGAATTGGGTGTATTCTCAGAGGGAAGAAACAACTCTGTATAAACAGGATAAGTACAGGATAAATTGGGAGTAGTCTCAGAGGAAAGGCACTGAGATTAGAGAGGACTGGAATAACTTTCTTGCGAAAGGTAAATTTTGAGATGACATCTGAAGGAAACTAGGGAAGACAGGAGATGGAGATGAATGAGTAAGGAGAGCATTCTGGGAGAGTAAAAAGTATACTCAGAATAAAAATACATATCATGTATAGAGCAAGTTTATTCCTATTCAGAAAAGAGATTCCTGAGTATAAAAGACTCTTCTTTAAAGTTTTCATCTGTTACTCCTAATTCTACCCTTCAGGACCAGAAAGAACAAGACAAGTCAACAAGTCGCTCTGTGTATCATACTGTGCTAAGAGCTTGAAGATGTTAAAAAAAAAAAAAAAAAGCAAAAGACAATCTCTTCCCTCAAGGAGCTTCAAGTCTAATGGAGAAAACAGCATGCAAGCAACTATGCAAAATATAGTTTCATTCTCTTTGAAGAAGAGAATGACAAAATATAGACAGACAAAATATAGAAAGGATAAAATGATAAAAGGATAAATAGAGGGCAGGCTCTAAGATTAAAGAATGGTTCCTTGCAGAATATGGGATTTTAGAGAAGACTTGAAGAAAGCCAGGAGATGAAAGTGAAGAGGAAGAAAGTTGCAGGCATGGGGAACTGATAGTGAAAATTCCTGGATTTAGGAGGCACAGGTTCCTCACATATGAGGAACAACAGCAAGGAAACCAATGTTATTGTATCACAGAGCACCTAGTAGGGAGTAAGGTGTAAGAAGACTGGAAAGGTAGGAAGAGATCATCAGATTATGAAAGGCTTTAAAATATAAATAGAGGGTATTATATTTCATCTTGGAGGTTATAAAAAGCCATGTGTGTATATGTGAGAGGGGGGAGAGAGGGAGTGAGGTGAGAGACAGACAGACAGACAGACCAGGGACAGACACAGACAGAGAGACAGATGGACAGAGACAGATACATAGACAGAGAGAGGGGGAGGAAGGGAGGGAGAAGAGGGAAGGAAGGAAGGAAGAAGAGGGAGAAGGAAAGAGATCTTCAGCCCTACTCTTTAGGAAGATCAATTTGACAATAGAATGGAAGATGAACTGGAGTGGGGAGAAATTTAAGAATGGGTCACCAACCAATAAACTGATGCAATAACAAGCTACTGAAGTAATTCAGTGTGAGGTGATCAGGGGCTACCCCAGAGTGGTGGTGGTATTGAAGTCTGATCCCTTTTCCATGTGACTGCCCTTCAAATACTTAGGGGTAGCTATCATCATTGCCCCTCTCCACATTCATCAATCTCTTCATTTTATTTATGGAAAGGATGCCAGTACTGAAGTATTCTGTGCCTTCCAGTCATATAATATGCCATGTGTAAATGTTAATGTGATATAGTTGGTATATTCAGTCTTACCATGAATTTATAAATGTCCCTGCAATCTTGGTTAAATTGGATGTAACTGATTCAGTCAGACCGATTTACTGTGACTTAGTAATATAGGCCAATGAATAGTGGAAAGAATATTTCTAGATGTTTCCCTTCCCCCATCCAAACTGTGCACCAGGCAGCAGAGAATTGGATTGACTTAATCTCATAGTGATTTTGAATGTGCTATAGCCATATAGACCTGGATTCAAGCAAGTAATTTTTTCATTGAGAATATGACCCTCAGCCATAGTACTATTTAAATATCCTGAATAAACATGCATAACCAGACAATTTCTTAGTAATTCTGTGACTACTGGAAAATATACCAAGAAGTATGGAAAGCGCAGAGTCATTTACAGTCACTTGCATAAAGTGTGCAATGTTAATATTTCTGCTTTGGCCAGGGAATGGTTATCTATGCTTAAAATACAAACTAGTTTCCCTCTCAGGAGAAAAAGTAAAGGATTTGCAAAGTGTCTCTCCATTCTCCAGATCATCAAAGAGAATGAAACATCACTTAAGGGAGAAAAAAAGCCCAATTTTTTTTATTAAAGCTTTTTATTTGCAAAACATATGCATGAGCAATTTTTCAACATTGACCCTTGCAAAGCTTTCTGTTACAGATTATTCCCCCTTAACCCCCACTCCCTCCCCTAGATGGCAGGAAGTCTAATACATGTTAATTATGTTAAAACACTTGACAAATCAAATATGTGTATACATATTTTTACACTTATCTTGCTGTACAAGAAAAATCAGATCTACAAGAAAAAAGAATCTGAGAAGGGAAACATAAAGCAAGCAAACATCAATAGAGAGCATGAAAATGCTATGTTGTGGTCCACACTCAGATCTCTCTCTCTGGGTGTATATGACTCTCTTCATCACTGAACAATTGGAACTGGTTTGAAACATCTCATTGTTGAAGAGAGCCATGTCCATCAGAATTGATCATTGTATAGTCTTGTTGCCATGTATAATGATCTGCTGGTTCTGCTCATTTCACTCAGCATCAGTTCATGCAAGTCTCTCCAGGCCTCTCTGAAATCGTCCTGCTGGTCGTTTCTTACAGAACAATAATATTCCATAATATTCATATACCATAATTTATTCAGCCACTCTCCAATTGATGGGCATCCATTCAGTTTCCAGTTTCTAGCCACTACACAAAGGGCTGCCACAAACATTTTTGCACATGTGGGTCCTTTCCTTCCTTTAAGATCTCTTTGGCATATAAGCCCAATAGAAAAGCTGTTGGGTCAAAGGGTATGCACAGTTTGATAACTTTTTGAGCATAGTTCCAGATTACTCTCCAGAATGGTTGGATCCATTCACAGTTCCACCAACAATGTATCAGTGTCCCAGTTTTCCCACATCCCCTCCAACATTTTTCACTATCTTTCCCTGTCATTTTAGCCAATCTGACAGGTGTGTAGTGGCACCTCAGAGTTGTTTTGATTTGAATTTCTCTGCTCAATAGTGATTTGGAACACCTTTTCATATGACTAGAAATAGTTTTAATTTCATCAGCTGAAAGTTGTCTGTTCATATCCTTTGACCATTTATTGATTAGAGTGGCTTGAATTCTTAGAAATATGAGACAATTCTCTATATATTTTAGAAATGAGGCCTTTATCAGAACCCTTAAATGTAAAGATGATTTCCCAATTTATTGCTTCCCTCCTAATCTTGTCTGCATTAGTTTTGTTTGTACAAAAACTTTTTAACTTGATATAGTCAAAATTATCTATCTGGTGTTCAATTAAGAGTTCCAGTTCTTGTTTGGACACAAATTCCTTCCTTCTCTACAGGTCTGAGAGGTAAACTATCCTATATTCCTCTGATTTGCTTATAATATCACTCTTTATATAGAAATCACTAACCCATTTAGATCTTATCTTGGTATGTGGTGTTAGGTATGGGTCAAGCCCTAATTTCTTCCATACTAGTTTTTTCCCAGAAGCTTTTGTCGAATATTGAGTACTTATCCCAAAAGCTGGGGTCTTTGGGTTTATCAAACACTAGATTGCTATAGTTATTGCCTGGTTTGTCCTGTGATCCTATCCTATTCCACTGATCAACTACCCTATTTCTTAGCCAGTACCAAATAGTTTTGATGACTGCTGCTTTATAATATAATTTTAGATCTGGCACAGCAAGGCCACCTTCATCAGACTTTTTTTTTTCATTAATTCCTTTGAAATTCTTGACCTTTTGTCCTTCCAAATGAACTTTGCTGCTATTTTTTCTAGATCTGTAAAATAATTTCTTGGGAGTTTGATTGGTATGGCACTAAATAAGTAAATTAGTTTGGGTAGTATTGTCATTTTTATTATATTCAGCCTACCCATGAGCACTTGATGTTTTTTTCCAATTGATTAAGTCTGACTTTATTTGTGTGGAAAGTGTTTTGTAGTTTAGTTCATATGTATAGTTCCTGACTTTTCCTTGGCAGATAGATTCCCAAATATTTTATACTAATGACGGTTATTTTGAGTGGAATTTCTAAAAAAAAAAAAAAGCCCAATTTAAAAAAAAAAAAAGATCTGAAAAGACAAAAAGGAAAACATGTTTTAGGATGTTGGAAGGTGGAAGAATGCCACATAGAGTAAAAGGGGAAGAAGATATGCTGAATACTTGAAGTTAATCAAGGGATAGGAGATTTTTCCTTAAAAAGGATGAATTTTTGAGGAAGCAACTACTGTCCCTCAATATTTCAAGCCATCAAGGATTTATTAAATAATTACTATTTGACAAACACTGTGTTAAACAATAAGGATACAAAGAAAACCAAAATGAACAAAAATGAGTCTCTTCCCTCAAAGAACTTATAATCTGATGAAGGAGATAACATATAGACTATGTATAAAATATACACATACATACACACGGAGGATAAATTTGACATTCTTGCAGAAGGAAGGCACTAGTATTAAAGGAGACTTGGAAGAGCTTCCATATTTTAGTTAGGATTTGAAGCAAACAAGGGAAGCCAGAAGATAAGCCAAGATTCTTCAAGGAACAATGGAAAATCGCAGGTCTTATTAGGTGAGAGATCATCCAATAAGACGTGGGAGAAGATATAACAAATGATCTTTGGTGATTCCCTGTTGAAGGGTCCTAGTACTGAAAGCAGGCTATTGACCTCAAAGCAATATAAGAAAGATATGCTTCCTTGACAGGCCACGTATATCCAAAATATGATAAACAACCACACAAGACTTTACAGAATTTATGATACTAAGGCATTGAATTAGGGGCCTGGCACTACCTCAGATATTTATTATTTATTATTAACTTTTCTCAGCCTCAGTTTCCTCATATGTAAAATGGATACTTTTACCCAAAAGTAAAGCACCTACATCACAGAGTTGTGATGAGGATCAAATAATATATGAAAAATTGCTTCACAAATATTAAAGGGCTATATAAATGTCACCTATCCAGATTATCATCCTCAAAATAATCGTCATCATCACCATCATCATTTTCATTGTCATCATCATCATCATCATTGACAGTCCAGGAGGAGTGGGAGGTTTTTTGGAACAAAATCCTCAAGACAAATAAGAAAGATAATTCTGATGTAGCGGATATGATCAATTAATCATCAAGCATTTTATTAAAAATTTTTACTAAATGTCAAATATTCTGTTAAGCTGTTGATCCTATTAAAAGGGAGCTTAATCTAAAGAGTTCAGTGTGGAAAGATGAGAAATACATTAATGAACAGAGAGCTTGGTACGATGAAAAAAGCATATTTGAAATCAGCGTATATGGATTCAAATCTTATTTTGGCCATTATTTTGGTCCTAGGCAGTGAGGTGAAGCTGTGACCTGGAATCAGAAAAATATGAATTTGGATATAGCCTAAGAAATTCACTAGATATGTGCTGCTAGACACGTAACTTCTCAGCCTCAGTTTCTTCATCTGTAAAATTGGGATATCAATAGCACCTATTTCTCAGGGTTGTTATAAAGATAAAAATGAGATTTGTAAAGAGTTTTGCAAACCTTAATGCACTATATAAATGCTAGCTATTATGTGACCTTGGGAAAAGTCAGTTAATTTCATTAAGCCTCATTTTTTTTTCTTATCTATAAAATAATGAGGTTGAAGTAGTTGACATTTAGGGTTCTTTCCAGCTCTAATTCCCATTATCTTATTAAAAATAAGACATGCAGAAATTGGAGGCAAAGACAAGTAATTTAAAATGAATGAATAAAACATACATAGTGGATGCTAAGCTCAGGAGGAGCTGAGGTTAGTTAGGAAAGTTGAAAACAATGCAAAGAACATTTTTAAATTATATTGGGGATAAGAGAAATAGGCCAGAGACTCAAGGTAGATAACAGAGAGAAGACTGAGTTATTTGGTTCTCATTTTGCTCCTGTTTTCTCTGTCAAGAAGAATGATCTTTGGTCTCAAAGAGATAGACCAAAAATGCCTAATAATAGAGTCCATTAGAAGTAGCAAGAATATAAGAGGGCAACTAGCTGTTTTTGACAAGTTTGAATCACTAGACCATGAGCAATTATACCCTAGAGTCCTGGGAGGGAAATGACAGATGTAATAGCTAAGCCAAAGTGAGTGATATTCAAAAGACTATGGAGAATAAGAGAGGTCTTAAAAGAACAAAGGTCAAATATTGTCCTTATATAACTTCAATAATGGGAAAAGAATGAAATCTAGAAATTATATACTACTGAGCTTGATTGATTTTTGGCAAAATTCTAGAATATAGAAGGAAGCAGAAGAAGACATGCCAGACTAACCCAATTTCCTTTTGTGACAGGGTTATTCAATTGATGGATCAAGGGAATATTGTAGTTATAGTTTATCCCAATTTTAGCCAAGTATTTGACAGAGTTCCTCGTGCTATTCTTGTGGGAAAGATAAATGTGGACTGTTCAATAGTTACAGTGAGATAGATTTTAAAATGATTGGATAACCAGTTCTCAAAAATTACTATTAAGAGTTTAATGATATCTTGGAAGAAGGTTGGCAATCAATGTCCGCAGGACTTGTGCTTGGACTGGTACCAATTAACAATTTTGTCAGCAACTTGGACAAAGGGATAGATGGCATACTTAGTCAATTGCATAAGACACCTAGTTAGAAGAAATAGTTTTCACAGAGCAGGGAGATGAATTCCAAAAAGACCTTTACAGGCTAGAATGATGGGGTGATGCTAATAATAATAAATTTAATAAGGATAAATGTAAAGTTTTCCACTAGGGTGCAAAAACTCAGCCTCACCATTGTAAGACAAAGAAGTATGGCCATATAGCTGTTCATTTGAGTATAATTTGGAGGTTTTCATGAGCTGAAAGCTCAATATCAGTAATCAGAGTAATATAAAAACAAAAGCAAACTTACTTGCTTTTATGTCTCAGTAACCCTGTTCAATGGAGATGATCATCCTGGACTCTATCCTGGTCAGAACACATCTAGAGCATGGCATTAAGTCAGATTTACTTTTTAGAAAGGTTACTAATAAAGTTGAAGAGTGTCCAAGGAAAAGTAACTAGAAAAAAGAAGAGTCTCAAAATTTTGCCATATGAAAATTAATGATCAGCTTAAAGAAGAAAAGACTTACGGGTCATGAAAAGACTCTTCAAGAAGCTAAAGAGTTGGCATATGTAAGAGAGGCTCAATTTGTCCTGTTTGGCCCCAGAAAGCAATAGTAGGAGCAAGGGGGTACAGGTTACAAAAGGATAAAAATTCCTTAACAATTAGATTTATCCAAAAGTAGAATCAACTACCTCAGAAGTAGAGAAAGAAAAACTTAGTAGATATCTTCAAGCAAAGGCTGGATGACCATTTATCAGGTATATTTGAAATTAGTTTTTTTAATTCATGCCTGGGATGTACTACATTATCATCATCATCATCAACAACAACAACATTATTGTTATCATCATCATCACCATGGCTAACATTTATTTAGTACCTACTATGTGCCAGACACTTCACAAATATTATCTCATATGATCCTCATAACAATGCAGAGAGAGATACTATTATTATCTTTATTTAACAAATGAGGAAACTGAGGCAAACAGTGTTTAAGTAAATTGCCCAATGTTACAAGTAAGTATCTTAAACTCAGTGAACTCAGGTCTTCCTGACTCCAGGTTTGGCTCTCTAGCCATTGGATCACCTAGCTAACCTCAAGGGCATCTGAATTTCCTTCCAGCTCTGATATCTTATGCTTTTCTTTTCTGCTCTGTTGTCAGTTTACCACATTTTACTTGAAATTTGCCCTATCACTTCTCCATTTTCACAGATTTCCATAAGATTCTCCGAGATAGTATTACTATTAATTAATAAGCATAAAGTGTCTTGAGTAGCCTATTACTGTCTGAATCCTATATAGAATATAAAACATAATGCCTTCCAAAGCATTATATTCTAAGGTAAGAAAGCAAAGAAAATATTTTAGCACAAGAGATTCAAAAGCAGAAACAGAGCAATGAATCTCAGTGCTGAAATGCTATATCTTCAAAGGCAGAAGAAACTGCAATGCTTTCTCAAGTTGCTTCCACTTTGTAACAAACAGAGGGGAAATGCTGATTTTTAAAGAGGAAAAAGAAAATACCAAAGGGCAAAAATGGATCTCCATTTCATAAAAAATCTTCAACCTACAGCAGATGTGTGTTGGTCCATCTCAGGCAGTTTGCTTTCTGCCTGAAGAAAAACTAGACAACTTTTCAAGATTCCCTTCCAACCTTGCAGTTTTATGGTATCAACAAAGAGAGAAGGATCATTTCTATATCTCCTATTTTATATAAATTTAAAATCTATTTGCAGGGAGATAAGGAAAATGATTAGGTTTCCAAGCAAGAAGATGGTTAAAACTAAATATGATTCCTTCACAGGAACTAAGACACAAAGGATTAAACTCTCCTATAACTAGAGTTGAAAGAGAGAAGAATGGTAATGATGGCCTAGAAGAGGAATCTTAACCTTTTTTGTTACATGGGTCACTTTGACAATCTGGTGAAATCTTCGAACCTCTTCTCAGAATCTTATTTATTGCCAATTTCATAATGGAAAGAAATGATAATTTTTGGCTACAGGTCAGTGAGAATGAAGAGCTATTTTTTTTTCCCATCCAAATTCACAAATCTATCCATGGATCCTGATTAAGCATCCTTGACCTAGAAGTCAGCTGGAATTGAATACTTCTTCCAATTAATTAGACATCAGGGAAAGAAGTCCTGGAGAGGAAGCATGCAAGGAAGATTGTAGGGACCATACCCATAGTATGGTTGCTAGAGGCCATAAGGTAACCTAATGATAAGGAAGAGGAAACTTATTCATCTATGGTTTTTCCATTACTTCCTTTTTTCATAATAGAGATGAATCTCTATGACTTGTAAAATTTAATAAAGAAACAAATATTTGGCACTACCTGAGCAGGCAAAATCATCATCAGTGCAATGTAGCATAATAGATAGAGAGCTAGACTTGGAATTAAAAGTTCAAATTTTGCTTCATACTCTTACTAACCTACCTGTTTCTTTCAATAAGTCACTTAAAATCTCTGCACTTCAGTTTCCTTATTTATAATATGGAAATTGCATATGATGATAAAACCTAACTCACAGTGTTGTTGTGAAGATGAGATAATATATTGAAAGTATTTAGCAAAGCTTAAATTCTCATATAAAAGTCAGTTTAAAAACCCATAATGTTTCATTATATCTGTGATTTGAACAACATTTCTAACTTTAAAAGATTCATGATTTCTTCAATCTGGGTACTCGTCCCACTGATAGAGATCATAAATCCTCCATACCTTCATAAACAGGCATGATGAGAGTCTGTGGATGAAAATATTTATTGCCTCCCAGTCAATCATTCAGTCAATAAATATTTAAGTGCCTACTATGTGCCAGATGCCTTGCTAAGTGCTATTTATTGGTAGAAAAAAAGGGCAAAAGTCAATAGCTTACAATTCAATGGGGATGACAGTAAGCAAACAAGTTTATACCAAATAAGCTATCTACAGGATAAAGAGCAAATAATTAACAGAGAGAAGGTATTAGAATGAAAAAGCCTTGAGAAAAATTTCCTGTAGAAAATATAATCTTAGTTGGGACTTGAAGGAAGCTAGAAGTTGGAAATGAAGATGAAGAGCAATCCACGAATAGGGAATAGGAAGAAAAAAATGCTGAGAGCCAAGGGATGATGCTTCGTCACCTGAGACAGCAAGGAGACCAGTGTCACCAGTTCCAAGAGTATGTGGGAGAGGCAAGGGTGTAAGGTATAAGAATATTGGAAATATGGGGAGAGGTTTAGTTATGAAGGGCTTTGAGTGCTAAATAGAGGATTTTGTATCTGATTCTAGAGGCAATAGGAAGTCACTGAAGTTCAGAGAGTCTGAGAGTGACATGGTCAGACAAACGCTTTAGGAAAATCCCCAACTTTTTGTGTATGAACTTAGTCAGGCTTGTCCTTGGAAAATGGAAACTCGGGACATTACCAGGCTTAGACTTAAATTCTTTCCTTCTTGGTACATGGACTTAGAAAACATTGGTATCACCTTCAAGTCAGTCAGTCAACATTTATTCAGCACCTGTTGAGTGCTGGCACTGTATTTAGTAATGGACATACAAAAAAAAAGGCAAAATATAGCCTCTGTTCTCAAAAAACTCAATCTAATGAGACACCATGCAAACAAAACAAAACAAAAATTAACTGTGCAAATAAGCTACATATAAAATAAATTGGAGATAATCAATAGAGTGAAGGTATTAGCATTAAGGAGGATCAAGAAAGATATTTCATAGATCATGGGGTATTATCTTTTCATTTCTTTTCTTTTTTTGTCAAGGCAATTAGGGCTAAGTTACTTGCCCAGGATCATACAGCTCATAAGTGTTAAGTGTCTAAAGCTGGATTTGAACTCAGGATTGTCCACTGTATCATCTGGCTGCCTAGAAAGCCAGGAAGTGGAAATGTTATTCCAGGTATAAGAGAGAGTGAGCCAGGATCACCTCCATATGTAGAGCAACTTGAATAGATATCACTAAAATCACATTGATTCTATGTAATCATTAACCAGTGTTTCACAGCTATTCTGAACTAGATTTCAAAAGAATTCATGAAAATGTGGTGCTTTCTTTTACTGATCTCAGTGTGCCAGGATTCATCAAACACTGCTGAGTGCAATCATCTGATGTGCATGGTGCTTGGAAAACCACTCTATTCTTTTTGGAAGGAATAACTAATTTGAAGGGATTCACAGCATACCTCCACAGAACTGCACCTGGGCCCCTTTGATGGATGGGTGCCACATGATGATGACGGGTCACTCAAGTGAGGAAGCAAATGAAAGTTAAAGGGAAAAAAATACCATTTCTCCTCTGGCTATTAATATGAAAAGGATTTATACAGGACAGAAAGAAAGAGACAGACAGAGACAGAGGCAAAGACAGGAACAGAGAGATAGACAATAAAAGAGAAAGAGACAAAGATGAGAGAAAGACAGACAGAGAGACATAGAGAGACAGAGACGGAGGCAGACAGAGAGAGAGAGAGAGAGAAGAGAGAGAGAGAGAGAGAGAGAGAGAGATGCAGAGACAAAGAATGAGCAAAAAAGCCCAAAAGAAAGATATAGACAACTTTGATGTATGGCTTCTGTTTGCTTACTTTATATATTCAATATGGATGTGCCCTCTATTATAGCAGAAATGATATGAATGTCTGGGGAGGATACTAGGAAGGATTCTCTCTATCTTTGAAGGTCATAGCATGTGCTGGCCACTGTATGGTCACATGGGCTTGCTACTTTTTTCTATAATCAAAAATTACCAAATTAAATTTCTTCTCTTAGGGATTCCCATCCATGGCTGGGAGAGGTCTCTGAAATTTCAAACATTTTTATCCCTTATATATAATCCTAACTCCAGTAGTGACTTTCTGGGAAGCCTAAGGCAAATTATTTGATTTCTCAGTTCCTTCATCTAAAATGTCTGACTCGTTCAGTACTGAATTCAGAGGGATTGTATTCTATTGCTTAAAAAAAAAATTCTTATTTTCCAACTTATCTTTCTCCATATCAGTCCTTCCTGCCAAGAACCTTGGAAGCTTTTTTTTCTATGAAAAGAGCACTATTGAAATGGATCACTCCCTGTGATATTAGCCAGTTTTATAAAGGCCTATTTAGTTTGTTATCTCTGGCAGTGGCTGCATACCAGATCCCTATTCCTGAAAATAGAAGGTGCTGAAATGTTGACAGTGAGACCCCAGAATCTAGCCAAAGTATTTCTGGGTAGAACCTAAAGCATGTTGGAAGAGCCAGGAGATCTGGCTGGGGAGTTGGAGGAAAGGGGAAAGAGGAATACTACAAAAAGTAGTTAGGGTTTTGAAGTACCGCCCCTGTTTACTCCACCCCCAGCCCAGGAATAGGCAAAAACCTTAATCAAAGGATGTTAAGAGAAGTTGATTTGGCCTATGGGGACACCCCACAGAGCATGCTCAGGCTTGACATTTTTGGTTCCAGTCAATAGCTCCTGAGCTTACTTCCCAAAATGTGTGGCTCAATGCTAAAAATAGAAAGGGGGGGGAAAGGAGGTCCTTAAATGCTTTTATAAAATATTATTTCAGCTGATCCTCATGAAAACCTTGTAAAGTAAGTTTTCTTATTTTTCCCCTTTTTTCAGTTGAAGAAACTAATATTAAATGACTTATCCAGAGTCACACAGTTAATAAGAATCTGAAGTAATATTTGAACTCAGGTTTTCCTGACTCCAAACCAAACACTATCCATTCCATCCCCAGATGCCTCTAATGGGTTTATGAAATGGCAAAAAGTTCCCTTATCAACCTTGGAGCTAAAAGAGCTGGTGATTCAGTGGAAATATAAAAGAAAGCAACTGTTACTTCTCTTCTCTCTGCTCTTCTGCCCTTGAATTCTATCAAGACTGTTTCATGTTTTTCCCTGAGAAAAGTTAGGGGGAGAGGGACTTTAACTCCCAATCAACTTCCATGCAGCCAGGAACATAAAGCATCCAAAGTACACATTTGGTCCATGTTTGATTGAACTCTTTTGCATTTGTTCTTTCTTCACCTAAACTGAATGAGTATCTATCAAAAAATAGATATGTCTTGGTTCTGTCAGAGTTGAGGGCCAATTGACCCAATGAGGCTTGAGACCCCTAGCCTTCTTGGATTTATAAGATCAGGAACTCACCTAAGGTGAGAAAAGAATAAAAACCAAAGAAATAACCAAAATTCAGACCCAGGCTTTCCTAGGTAGGGCCAATGTTTTAATTACCATGTGTTTATGTCCTCATGGAAGCCAACATGAGAGTAAGTTCCTTCTGCAATTCCTTTGTCCAGAAGTAGCTTGGAGCATTTCTGACATAGTTCACCATCAGAAATGAAGAGAGAGGAAATGGGGGAGATCACTGTCTTTTATATATCCACTAGGTCATTAATTCTTCCAGCTTAGTAGTCAATAGATTCTGGGGCAGTTAAATGGTGCAGTGGATAGATCAGTGGCCTTGAAAGCAGGAGGACCTGACTTCAAATGTGACATGAAACACTGAACACTTCCTGATGTTGTGATCCTGGGCAAGTCACTTAACCCCAATTGTCTCTCCAATGTATAAATAGATTTTTCATAATCTCAAACTTTTAGCTTAAATTACTTAAGGTCAAAACCATGTCTCAAAGCTCCCATGTGGTTCATCAAAGCCAGGCAATGAAAATTCTAAACATGTTCCATGGGATAGCCCCTTTAGGCCACTTCAGCCTTGCTTCATGTACTTTTAAGAGCTCATCTAAAGAAATGAGGAAGGGGGAGGAGTCTGGGAAGATGGCAGAGAAGATGGTAAATTTCAAGTTCTTCCAATTTCCTCCAAATAGAACAAATTTGCACCCCAAAGTGAACATAGACTGGTGAAAAAATCAAGAAGATTTGGGGCAGAACAGGGGTCCTACTGATACAATCAAAAAAGATCTGAAGAAAGGCCTTGGTTTGGGAATTAACTTGTCTGAAGTGCAAACATCTCTGGGCTACTTCCACAGAAACATTAATGAGGACTCTTCCCGCTAGGTAGTTGTGACTAGAGCCTCTAGAGGAACCATAGAGACTTTCACCTCCAAGACTTCCAATTGGTGGGGGAACACCAGCCCCAGCTGTGCTGCTGAGACTTGGAAGTGGAGTTGGGGCACTGCTGGCTATAGGCCCTTGCAGGAGGGGGGAGCTCTTGGTTTGGGGTTCCTGATCAGAGTGGAGAACTCAAGGGAAGCTTGAGGCACCCCCCCCCATGATTAGAGATGCTTTCATTGATACCTCTCATTGAAAAAAAATGAAGTACAAAGAAGAAAGAATCCCACCATTGAAACATACTGGGGAGGTTACTTTATCTTCAGAGGAAGATACTTTAGTTAAAAAAAAAAAAACAAAACACCTTCTACCTCAAAAAGTGCCATGAAATGACTGCTTTCCCAAAGAGAATTTATAAAAGAAATCAAAAAAGAATTCAAAAATCAAATGAGAGACATTGTGGGAAAACTTAAAAAAAATAAAAACCCTCAGAGAAAAATAAGATTATGAAAAAAGAGTTAATCAACTAAAAAAGGAGGTACAGAGTCTCAAAGATGAAAACAATTCTTTGAAAATTAAAATTGGTCAAGGGAAATGCAGTGAAGCTATGAGAGACCAAGAAATAACAAAACAGATTATAAAGAATGAGAAAATAGAACAGAATGTGAAACATAAGAAAAAATGACAGATTTGGAGAATATTTCAAAAAGAAAAATATAAGAATAATTGGATTGTCAGAAAGTTGTCACCTAAAATAGAATCTTGACACAATAATGCAGGAAATAATCCAAGAAAATTATCCTGGCATGATAGAACATGAGGAAAAAGCAGAAATAGAAAAAAAAATCCATTGATCACCACCTCAAAGAGATCCTTTGTGGAAAACACACAGGAATATTATTGCCAAATTTCAAAACTCCCAGGTCAAAGAGAAAATTTTGCAAGAAAGAAGAGGAAAAAAAAAAAAAAAAACAATCAAATACCCTAGAGCTACAATTAGAATTGTACAAGACTTATCAGCAACTACAATAAAAGACTGCAGGTCCTGGAATCATATCCATCACCAATCAAAGTGAGTGAGACCAGGTGAAGCTTTTTCAAAGAGTCTATGAGAGGGAATAGGTCAGACTAGGCCTAAGTCATGTGATTCCTATTCCCAGAGGTCTGTAGAGCTGAAAGATCAGACCTTGGGCCCAGGTTGGAGGAAGTCACATGATCTCTAGGCCTAGAGGTCTCTAAAGCTCAGACCCTAGGTTAGCTTCAGGAAGTTACAGGAAATGATGTGACCCACAGGAAGCAGACAACATTGGTGACCATTGGTCAATGATGATTACTTCCTTTTAACCTATCCAATGAAAAGAATTGGGTCCTTTGCTATTTAACCAGCTTTACTATTTCTGGCTTGTCAAGTCTAGCACATATTGGGAACTGAGATGCTTCCCAAGTGCCTTGGGCCTTTCCTTCAAGGGACTAAATAAATGTTTTCTCTTTGTACCTGAAGATGTCTCTGATTAGTTGATTTGGGGAAGGGAGTCTAGCACCCGTCCCACACAAAAAGAACTAGGCTTGTGACCAAAAATATCATCCACAAAATTATCTATAAATTTGAATGAGAAAAAATGGACCTTCAACAAACTTACAGACTTTCCAGACAGTTTATCAACCAAACTAAAACTTAATAGAGAATTTAACATATAAAAGTCAAAATCAAAGATCAATTTTAAGGAACTCAACATGAACAAACTGTTTACACATGGAAAAATTATTCATGGCTTTTTTTTACATGGGAAATGCATATTATATGTTCAAGATTGACATCAATAATAGGGCAGCTCAAAAGAAAAATTGGCAGAGTTAAGGTAAAAATAGTGATCATGCCATCACAAATGAAGTGTGGGGGAAGAATAGACACAGAGGCATGAGAGGGGGAAGGAGGGCTCATAGTTCTGAAAACCTACTCACATTGGGAATGGGTTCATTAGGCCTCGTGATATATATACTATGAAGGATATAGCACCCTCCAAAAACTCTAAAGAAATAAAGAAGATGAATAGGTGGAGGGGGAAGTGAAGGGTGAAGGAAGAAGGCAAAGGAGGGATTCGGGGGGTGGGGGGAGAAGTTAAGTAATAGCAAGACAAGTTATGGAGAAGAATTTAATTGAAGAGTCAACAGGGATAAGAAAGACACGTATGTAGGTTATGTGTGTGAGAGAGTGTCCATGTATGTTTATATTTACATCTGTATATATAAATATATCTTTTCTTAATTGCAGATAACTTGGTGGTAGTGAAGATGAAAGGAGGAAAAAGAATAAAATAAATAAGGTGTGCAGCAGAGAAGCAAAGAACAATTTATAAGGAAGTAAACAAAAAAATGGAAATTCATGAATATAATTTCTTCTACTAATATATATATATATATATGCATACATATATATATATACACTTTCTTAATCTGGTAATTTGTTATTATATATTTTGAAACCTGAGCACATGACAATGTTCTCTTTTGTTTTGCTTTATTTTATTTTGTATTCCTTTTTTGTTTTTTTTTTACTCTGTTTTTTCAAATAAAATAAATTTTTTGTAAAATTTATAAAAAAAAAGAAATGATTAAGGAAGTAGGGAGTTGTCTAGATAGATCAATGTGGACACATAAAACCTACATATGCATAGACCTTATAATATCAAAAGCTTAGTAAATGCTTGGTGATTGAATTACTTTTTAAAGATTAGCATCTTGTAGAGATATACATGAACTGATGCTAAGTGAAGTAAGTAGAACCAAGAGAACATTGTACAGCAGTAAGAAGATTATGTGATTACCAATTCTGATGTACCTGACTCTTTTCAATAGTGAGGTGATTCAGGTCAATTCCAATAGATTTGAGATGGGGAGAGCCATCTGCATCCAGAAAGAGGACTGTGGGAAATGAATGTGGATTTTTACTTTTTTTGTTGATGTTTGCTTGCTTTTTTCCCTTTGTGATCTGATTTTTCTTGTGCAACATGATAAATGTGGAAATATGCATAGGAGAATTACACATTTGACATATATTGGATCATTTGCTATCTAGGGGAGGGAGATACTTTTGGAAGGGAGGGAGAAAAATTTAGAACACAAGGTTTTTCGAAGGTGAATGTTGAAAACTATCTTTGTATGTATTTTGAAAATAAAAAGCTATTATTAAATACTTCAAATAATAAAGATTAGCATCATGAAAAGAACTTTGAAATCTCTCAAAACCAATCCAGAAAAATGTAAATTCCTTGAGGGCAGGAATAATTTATTTTTAAAAGTGCTGAGGCAGTTGGGTGGTCCAATGCACTGAGCCTTGGAATCAGAAAGATTTGAATTCAAGCCCCACCTGAAATATTTACTATTATTGTGATCCTGGACAAGTCAGTTAAGCCCTCTCAGCCTCAAATTTTTTATCTGTAAAATGGGGATAATAATAACACCTAATTTACAGTATTATTGTCAGGATCAAATGCTTTTCTTCTGCATTATTCTAAGATTAACTCTTTGTTGATCTGTAGCATCTGTGGAAAATATATATTGATGGGCAAGCTCTATATGATGCCCATCTGCCTGCATATGATAGTCTAGACCAAGACTTCTTAAACTTTTCCCACTCATGACTCCTTTTCACCTGAGAAATTTTTACATGATCCTAGGTATATAAGTATATACAATAGGTATACGAGTAAAACATTTACTGATAAGTCATAATTTCATGATCATCACATTTAATTACAAGACCACACATGGGGTCACCACCCACAGTTTAAGAAGCTGTGGTCTATTCAATAGATATTATTCTTCATCCTTGAGTTTTCCTCTCTACATGATTAGGTGAAGCCATTTTCAATAATTATGTATGCCACTCAGTAGAAGATGGTGTTTCAGGGCTCCAAACAACCAATCCAGTCTTCTGAAAATAGGCACTTGCAGAGGATGTCACCACCTCTAAAGGAAGCACTTTTCAATTTGGATTTGGATCTCCTCCACGACTGTGATGAATACCTTTGGCAAATATGTGACTATCTGTTTTTTGCCTCTCCCAGTATTAATTATCAGAAATTGAACAAGTCAAACAAGTTTTTCTTTTATGTAGATTTCAAGGAATCTTACATAATTTTGACAAAGACATGGGAGATGTTTTATTGGAGAAAAATTTTAAAGGTGCCATGAAATGAAAAAATATATATACGATAAACAAATAATGAAAGGGACAGAAAATGGGAAGGGAAGATGAATTTACATAGCATTTATTTTGTGACAGGCACTGGACTACAGTTTATAAATTTTTCATTTTATATACATTTTATAAATTATTCTAGAGTTAGATATTATACCATACATTTTACAACCAATTGTTGCATGGTACCAATGAGGTCTACTATGGATTTTTACTTGTAAGAACTCATTTAGCTCAGTGCCCCACTGGTAATTGTTGTTTGTCCTTCATTTTCAAAAAGGACCAATGACATCCTAGGGTGATGTCTTGACTTGTGCATGAATTAGATTTAAGCAAGACAGAGTTGCACAAAGTCATCAACCTTGTTCTCTCTTTCGGAGTAATCAAAGTCTGCTGGCAAGACAAAAGTCAAGATGATGGGCCAAATGCAGTGGAAGACCTTTGTGTCTTTGATGTCTGACTAAGTTATAAGCAGTCCACAGAACCTACTTCAGCCACCCTCATGACATTTGGAACAAATTGTTCTCCTGTACCCCATCTGTCAAAGGAAATTTTTGCATGCTTTGGATAGACATCCTGCCTCATTAACTGACAAGTTTGAGGTTTGTCTGTTGCCCTCAACTTGATTTAGTCCATCTGCCAAGACAATTTAGTGAAATATGGCCATTGTACATGCTACATACAATTTCTTGGAGCCACATGTGAGGGTTGAGTGCCAGGTGGACACTAAAGGTAGATAGAAAGCCCTAAAAAAGGCTTGACAAGCACTTAGACCTGAGGTGCTAGTTCTCCTAAACATCCCATATACCCTTTAAGTACTTAATCAGTGCTTATGTCCTGCCTCCTTGTCCCCCAATGTCATCATCAAGGATGTTTCCAATGTGTGTGTAGATTATCCTTGTAAAATTTTTCTATATTTAGGACAGTAGACAGATAGGTCAGTGGTTGACAGTTACCTTTTCTTGGTATTAATAAATTCCAAGATTTCTTTCACTCTTTTGCTAACTTCCCACCTTCACATAGCTCATCAACAAATCATCAATGCCCTTGAAATTTTGTCACCTCCTAGACTAACATTCCCTGTGAGTGATATATATTTAATCTAATGCAGCTACTTTCTCCATTTTCATTCTTTTTAGAGGTGGAAATCTCTTCTGTAATTATAATAGCTAGTAATTATATAGCATTTGAAGGTTTGCAAACATTTAAACATTATCTCATTTGTTTCTCACAACAATCCAATGAAATAAATGCTACTATTATCCTTATTTTACAGATAAGGACACTGAGGCAGAGAGGGGCCTTATCCAGGGTCATAAGACTAGTAAGTGTCTAAGGCAAGATTCAAAGTCTGATCTTCTTGATTCTAAGTCTAGCACCATATTCTCACCTTCACCTACCTTCCTCATAAGCACATCTAGCCCTGAGATGCTAAAGCCAAGTAAAAGGGGATTACCCAAGTCCATTATGCCTGGAAGTTCATCCTGGGGGACTGAAAGTAATGCTAGTGGAACATAAGCTCCATCAGATTCTATTAAGCTGGTGAGACTTTGAGTCTGGTTCTCAACGACAGCGGGGGTCTGCTTTTCCTAGTATATGCTTAGCTAAGTGCAAAGAGGCTCTTCCTTAATGAACCAGCCACTTGGTGATGGTCATGAAAATCTGTGAAACAAACACACAAATAAAAACATTCAAAATGGCCTTCAGGTCTGTGTGGCCCCTTTTTCCTTTTTCAATAAACAGTGGCAGAAAAATAGAAATGGAGGCAAAGCTTTCCTAGTATCACACAAGTTTTAGACTATCTGCAAAATTGAATTTACTGTGTATATATATATTTTTGCATTTACTTATCTGTGTATATGTCCGTGACCCAAAAAAATGTAAATTCCCTGAGGGGAGGAATAATTTATTTTTAAAAGTGCTGAGGCAGCTGGGTGGTTCAGTGCACTGAGCCTTAGAATCAGAAAGATGTGAATTCAAATCCTACTTGAAATATTTACTATCATTGTGACCCTGGACAAGTCAGTTAACCCCACTGAACCTCAAGTTCCTTATCTATAAAATAGGGATAATAATAACACATAACTTACAGGATTATTCTTAGGATCAAATGAGATAACATATAAATTTTGCAAACATAAAACACTGAATAAATGTTCACTATTGCTATTTTTTTTATCATCAGTACTGACATATAAGAAATATGACAAATACTTGCTTTTTTCCTCTCTCCCTCCCTCCCTTCTTTCTCTCTCTTTTTTCTTTCCTCCCTTCCTTCCTCCTTGTTTTCTCTATTCTTCCCCTCCTCCTTTTTTTTCTTTCTTCCTTTTTTCCTTTCTTCTTCCCTTCCTCCCTTTCTGCCTTCTTCCTTTCTTTCCTGTACTTCTTTCTTCCTTTTCTTTTTTTTCCTTCTTTCTTCTCATTGCCTTGGGATCTCTCTCAGACACGGGATCTCAGGTACCTCAGTATTCACTATATAGTAGGGCTTAATAAATATTTATTGAATTAAAGACAATTACCAGGAAGGTGATTTTGACAAAACTAATCATTCTGAAATTTGGGACTCAATTCTTCTCTCTTTTCTCCCTTCAAGTCCCACTCTAATGCTTCATCATGGCAAAGACATAATCCTGAATTATTGAAGGCCATGCCTGTGGATCATGAGTTCTGGCAGGTCCTAGTAAACAGAGAAAGCTTCAGACATAGACCTAATGATGGACTGTTATGTCTATCCTGCAAGGAGCCACCTAAGCTTATGGAGTCTCATTACAAGAAGGCTAGCTACAGGGAGATTTATTTTTTATGATGAAGTGAAGTTACTAAGACAGACTATGTGAAAGCACTATCAGCAGAGAGAATACCCACTTGCACAAAGTTATGGACCCTGGAAATATTGAAGGATTATTTTTATTTGTAGACTGATTTCTACAAATGGACAAGTAGGTCTGGTTTTTGTTACCCAAGTTATGTTTAAGGTCAATAGCACAATTATATTACAAATCACTAATTAGTGACTGAGGATCTGCTTTTGCAAGGTATTATGATAGGTGTAAGAGAGAAGGGCAAATATAAAGTACATGTAGTATTTATGTCTTCAAGGATCTTACAGCTTAGCTGTGAGGATAGACATTTATGTGTGTACATCTAGTAATGTCAAGTAGACCTGCTAAGGATTTAGAATTGCAAAGAACATCAGAGATTATTTAGATCAGACCAGGTTAAGAGAGACTGAGTGATTTGGTCAAAGTTACACAGGTAAGTGACATAGCCAGCTTTGAGCCCAAATATTCTTGACTCCAAATCTAGTGCTTTCTCTGCCACAAAATGGAGAACACCTTTCCCTAACAATATTGACTAAAACCTTCACCTAACAGGGTATTCTACTGGGATGAGAAACTCTGCAAAGCATGATAGAAAAAGTTAATTGATCATCAATGCCTTTAAAATTGTTTGCTCCACAGATTTTTATGGCCAATGGCTTCATCACCAAGTAAGGAAGAAAGTTGTGATTGTTCAATCATGTACCCCATTTGGGGTGTTTTTAGAGAACTGAGACAAATAGGATGGATAATAAGGTCACCCTACTAGTAAAAGTTAAGAGGATAGATTTATACTCAAGTGTTTCTGACTTCCTGACTCCAATCCTAGTGCTCTACTCACTATATCACCTAGCTGTCCTTAGAAACTCTAGAATAATATTAATAAAAACAGGATAGGAATAGAGACAAACTTGTGATTTCATTGGTATAGGGAACTCCCAGATAAGAGAACCCCTTCCATCAGTGAAGATCAGTATCTTCTCTGCAACTTAGACTCTTAAAGAGTTACCTAACTAGAGTCAGCAAACTACAATAAAAAGGCCAAAACTAACCCCATGGGTCATATAAAAATAGGTGATAGACCAGATTCTGCACTTGGGTTCATGTTTGCTGATCTCTGGCTATAGCACTGAGAAACTGAATTAGATTGTAAGTTTCTTAAGGGCAAAGATTGTCATTTTGCCTCTTTTTTGTATCCTCAGTCTTAGCATAATACCTAGAATATAGTATGCACTTGATAGGTCTATGGTGATTGATCAAATGACTTGTCCAGGGTCACACAGCTAGTGTCAGAAGTCAGACTCAAATCCATGTGTTTTTTACTTTCCATCCAACACATTCCAAACTGCCTCCCTCATTTATACAAATATGGCTCCCAAATCTCATGACAGTTGAAGTCACTTATGATCAATTAATTATTTATGGCATGTCTCCAGAAGTTTGAGAATGAATTATCTTTTGGCAACAAGGTAAAGGTACCCAAGATCTTTCAGAGGAAGTGATTGTGGAGCTCCTCACAGTCATGAGAGTTCTATTTGCTAAGTACTCCCAGAGCTGTCACACTGCCTGCCCTGGGGGAAAAGAAGAAAATTAGAGATTGTGAAGAGGGCCAGGCTTACACATGACTTAAGTCTCCATTTTATCTGCTATGAATGGAACAGAAAAGCCCAAGAGCAAACCCTTGGCTTCTAATGCAGACCCAGCAACAAAATATCCCAGATGAGCTACTTGAAGAGATTAAGAAGACCATGCATTCATTCTACACCTTGCAGAAAGCAGCTGCAAGAAATTGTTAGGGGAGAGAGAGATTAACTTGAGTCAGAAAATCACCCCAATTAAATTCAATTGTCCTTTGATAGGATACCAGCACTAACATAATTGCCTCACCCCTAAGTGCCAATAACATGATGCTCTCACATATCTCCTGCAGAATTGCAAACACCTTCTTCTCCAGCAAGGTCAGGAGACAGAGAAAGTGATCCCAACTTGGGACACTCTTGCTTCTGTCTCGCCCCCTTTCATCCCAAGGCTCTTATATTGGGTTTGCAAGTCTAAATACCATCAAATGACAGTAACAGCCTGAACAAAGCCACATAAGCCCTGCCACTTAACAGTGTCATAGAAATAATCCATATGATGCCAGTATGTGGAATAGGCATAAATATAACTGTGTACTTTTAATACTTAAATACTTAACGCTTAAAGCCTTTAGACACTTTTCCCAGATGCTTATTTGAAGTCTTTCAGTGTTGAAAGATGTTAGGGGACAAGTATTCCCAGGAAGAAACTTTAAAAGTGCTAGGGAAAAAGTCTTTTCAGAAGGCTAGGGGATAGAAGGGGGCTGTGGAGGAAAATGCCGGGAGAGAAAAGTAGAAGGGTAGAAAAGTAGAGAGTAGAAAAGAAAATGGGGATGTGTATTGGTAATGCCGGTGGGAAATTTAAGATGCATTTCCTTTCAGGGCCATCTAGCTCAGGATAGAGTTCACACTCCTAGCAGAGTCTTCAGCAGGAAGCATGCATATGGTTAGAAATTGAACCCTCTAGGCTTTAGCATTCATCCAACAGACAAATTTCTAGTATGTCCATAGCCTACAGTAACTGGCCCAAAAAACAGCATGGAAAGTGGGGATAAATGAATTCATAACCTTCAGTTCCTACAGGTTTTGGAAGTCATTTTGGAAGATGGATTTGTGAACAATTGTGTTTGATTTAACCCTTTGAAATTTATCTTGTATTCTTGCTGGGTAGAATAGTTGGATTTGGAATCAGAAGAAGTAAATAGATTCAAATTCTGACTCTCCCATTTACTAGCTAGGTAACATGGAATTAGCCATTAATTTCTCTGAAACTTGGTTTCTTCATCTATTAAAATGAGAAGGCTAAAAGAGGTGATTCTAGGGTCCCTTTCTAGCACTAAATCTATGATTCCATCACCCTCTAAATTAATATTCTTTGTCTCACTATAATGTCGCATATTTCATTCTGACTTGGTCAGGAGACATTCAGTAAAAATGGGGACTCATGATGTGTGGATTAAGATATATAACTACCCCTTAAACCCTCATTCAGATACTGCTGAATGAGAATAGCTAAAAGGGAGCTAGGATGGGGGGAGAGGAGGGTAGAGAATGCTACATTTGTGGGGAAATGTGTATGATTAAGAACTTTTTAAAAAATAAGCCTGCTTAGTTATTGTTAGAATTGTTCGCTTTATCACGTTGATACAGTATTGAAAATAGTTATCTACTAACTTTTGAAATATTTTATTGATGCCATTTGACATAAAATTGAAATCATTTCTGGATATCTCCCTCATTCCCATCCTATGAATCTTCCCTTGTAACAAAGAAAAACTGGCAAACATAGGGCAGCTAGCTAGATGGCACAGTGGATAGAGCATCAGCCCTAAAGTCAGGAGGACCTGAGTTCAAATGTGACCTCAGATACTAACACTTCCTACCTGTGTGAACCTGGGCAATTCACTTAATCCCAATTGCCTCAGAAAAAAAGAAAAGAAAGAAAAACTGGTAAACAAAATCGGTCAATAACACTTCAGTTTTCTGTACCTCTCCTAAAAAAGGAAGAAAGTAATGTTTGGTTTCATTATGGTGATCTTTTCATTGATGTCATAGTTATTGTGCATTGTACTCTGTTTTCTTTATTTTGCATCAGTTCTTATGTATTCTCTTGTTTCTCATTCCTCATATTTATCATTTTTATAATATAATAATATTCTATAATACTCATATAGTACAATTTGTCCAGTTATTCTTCCCACCCCACCCCCCCGCAAATCAATGAGTTCTATATTTCCAGTGTTTCTGCTTCTACCAAAGATGTTGCCATGAATACTTGGGTATCTATGGGAACTTTCTATCTTCGACCTCCTTCAGGGAATATGCTCACAGCAATGCATTTCTGAATCAAAAGGTAGGAATGGTTTTGTCACTTTTCTCACCTAATTCCAAAGTGTTTTCCCAAAATGAATGGACTAGCTCAGTCCAACCAACACGATCTGTCTTTCCTTGGTCCCTCTAATATTATTTTTTATTTTTTGAGTAAAAGATGAAAATTTATTTTCATTTCAATTACTATTAGTCATTTGGAGCAATCAGTCATATGATGAGCAATCTACTGATAATAATGGCTACCATTTTCATAGGTTGCAGAGTATTTCACATGTTATCTTATTTGATTCTCAACATATCCAGGTGAGGTAAGTCATATTATTATCCTTATTTTAAAGATGAGGAAACTAAAGTAGACAGAGCTTAAATGACTTGCATCAGGTCATACATTCAACAAGTGTCTTAAGCTGTATTCAAACTCAGAATTTTTTGAGTCCAAGTCCAACACTCTATCCATCGCACCACCTGCCTTGACTTCTCTTCTTGTACATCAGACAACATTTTTTTTTCTAAGACCATCATACTATGGTGTCATATGTTCTGAAAGTTTACTGCTGAATGACCTTGTAAAACTGTCATTATGCCCTGCATCTTTTAGTTACTATGTGAACATCCAGTCACTAGAGAATGGGTGCTCCATCTCATCAAAGACCACTGGCTTCAGGTATACCTATTATTTATGTATAGCCTCTTAGTCATGCAGTGACTAACTTGATTAAAAGTAAAGTACAGGCTAGAAACAGAGAAAGCAATAACTGCATTATGAGAACTGCCTGAAACTGGTTAGGAGCTAGTGATTAAGCCTTCTTCTCAACAGCATATAAGAGAAAATAGTGTATGGGATGGAAGATAGTATGAAAAGCTATAATCCTTTTCAAAGGGACAATCCCTGTCCTTCCAACAAAATTCCCACCTGGCAGACCTTGTTATCAATGTGCTAGATTGCTAGATAATGCAGTAGATAGCACAGGGCTTAGAATCTAGAAGACTTCATTCTATATGGGTTAAACATGGGCAGTTCTTCTAAATATGTTTCCTCATTTGTCATGTACAAGAAAAATAAGATCAAAAGGGAAAAAAACATGAGAAAGAAAAAAAACCAAATAAGCAAACAGCAGCAACAAAAGTGAAAATACTAAGTTTTGATCCACATATATCTCTCTATAATTCTCTGGATGCATATAGATTTCTCCATCACAAGTCTATTGGAATTGCCTTGAATTATTTCATTGTTGAAAAGAGCCATATCTAGTCACAGAATCTTGTTGCTATATACAATGTTTTCTTGGTTCTGCTCACTTCACTTAATATCAGTTCATATAAGGAAGATTTCATTTTAAATCCTACCTCAGACCTTTATTGTTATATGATCCTGGCCAGGTCATTTAACTTCTGTATGCCTTGGTTTCCTGTAAAATGGTGATAATAATAGCATTCCCCCTTAAAAGAGTGTTGTAAGGGTGATAATATTTGTAAAGTGCTTAGCTCAATGTTTTCCACATAGTAGATACTTAATGTTTGTACTCTTTCCTTTTCCTATTTTGCATGAGTACAGCATAAATAAAGGTATGGTAGGACTTACAGTATTCTCCACTAAAGCATTCCCTGATGCCTGATTATGTCATGGAATTGACAATGAGTCTTTGATAGCTACTCCACTGAAGTAAAAACTCTGTAAAGTCCTGCTCAGCTGGACAGATTTCTAGCTCCAGCCCAATGCCAGTAGAGGGGAGGCTGGAGACCTAACTCAGCATGCTAGCCAGAAACCAAGTGTGATCTCTTAAGAGAAGCATGGTATCCAGAGCAAGGGAAGCAATGGTTTCCCTGTGTTCTGCCCATTATTGGAATTTATTTATAGCATCTTGATTAGTTCTGGGCACCATGTTTTAGAAAGGATAGAGATAAATTGGAGAAGTTCCAGAATAAGGTGACCAAAGTGATGAAAAGTCTTAAGATCATGCCATTTTATGGCCAGTTATAGAAATTAGGAATATTTAGCCTGGAGAAGGGAAGTATTAAGACCAAATGGATCACTTTCTTCAACTATTTGAATGTCCGTGATTTGGAAAAAGGAAACAGATGAGTTCTACTTGGCTCCAGAGGGCATACCTAGAAATAAAGACATTACAAAGAGGCAAATTTCACCTTAAGGTCAAGAAAAACTTCCTAATAATTAGAGCTCCCTAAAAAAAAAAAAAAAATTGACTGTCTTGTAGGGCAGAAGAGTAGGAAGTTTCCCTACTGCAAGAGGCCCTCAAGGAAAGGCTTGGCCACTATGTCTTGCAGAGAGGATTAAATAGGACTAGGTGGTATCTGCAGTCCTTTCCCTTGAGATTCTACGATTTAGTGAAATAATAAGAACAGGCGGCACCCATATATGAAATAAAACTCATTGTAGAACCTAGCTTCATAAGTCATGGATAGGCAAGTTCGATTGCTCCAAGGGGATGAGTCAGCTCTTGAACTGTTCTACAATCACTCTGTCAAAACTTCATGTTTCTCACTAACAAGCAACATTCTTGTTTGCCATGGAATTTTGGACACCGACTCAGAGTTGCTCTGAATATACCACAAAGGTCATGTCACAGTTGAGTGAACATCCATAAATAACTATTTAATGAATAAAAAGGAGCCCAGATTGCTACTCCAAGAAAGGTCAGAATCATAACTAAACTCATTCCAGGCTTCTTCTTGGAGACAGCAAGTACTGATCCTTCACTGGCCAAGGAAGGCCCTCACATAGCCTGAGGCGTGCTTCTGGTAGGTCTCTCACAGCTTGAACACATTCTAGCTCCCACCCTCCCACCCTAAGCATCTGAACTTCAACTCTTGGGAAAGTGCTGGAATGAATCCAAAGCATCTGAGTTTTCCTTCAGAATAGCTAACATATTTGCAACGGCCCAGCTGTATTTACTGTACATTGATGAAACTATTCCTAATGCATCCAATTTTCTAACCCAACTGTAATTCAACTCCATTATGGTCAGATTTTTCCTCGGCTGTAGTTTCCCCAAATTGAAACATTTCTTATGCTTAAAGATCTCCCTAGTGCTCAAAAGCAAAATTGGTTTCCTATAAAAACTTGGCATAGATATCATTAATTAACAGAAAACAGAATGCCTGTGTGTGCTTTTTCTCACAAAGTCTATCCATGCAATGCATTCCTTTCCCAGAGGCACAGTTCTTTCCTCTGGACCAGAAATTAAGAATATATTTTTAAAAATAAGTATATATCTTTCACCAGCAGGGACATTTGAAGAGGTAGCATGCTTTATTTAACAAGAGGACATTAGGAAGAAAGAAAATGAAAATGTGCATCACTAAAAGAAAATAAGCTCCGTCAAATGGTTCTGCTAGATTTCACTCTATTTCAAAATGGCTTCCTAAGAGGGACCAAAATACAGTCAGTTTGCCTGATCACTAATTCATTAAATTGATCCATCATTGTTTTCATTGTGCTAAATGACAGCTTCCCAAAGACCCAAGACAACATCTTCATTATCTTACTTCAGTTGTCTTCACTTTAAAAAAATTAGCTATTTGATTGGTAATCAATTGATAATCAAGCTTAAAAGAAAAGTTGGTTACTTAAAAAAAAAAGTTTAGAAAAGAAAAGAATAGACTGGACAAGATAACATTTTAAATTAAACCATAACCCTGATTTTTCAGGGAATCAAAGTATCCTGATGAAATAGTTGAAATAAAATTTCAAATTTGTAAGAAGCAGTTATATTGTAGCTATGGTACCTCTTTCCTCCCTACAAAACAAGACTTTATTCACTTTGAAAAGTACTTAGTTTTCACAAAACACCATGCTAGATGTTGAGTTCTGAACACAGTTCACAAATTGAGATCCACTGAAAGCAAAGGTTATGTCAGTCAGCATTATTTATTAAATGCCCAGGTACTATGCACCGAGGAAAGGCAAAAAAAACAGATCTGCCCTCAAACAGTCCATCATCTAATGGGGAAACACAAACATACAAACAACTAAAAACAAAGATGACACTTGTAATACAGAATACTTTGAAGATAATCATAGAAGGAAGGCAGTAACATTAAGGGAGGTTCTTGTAGAAGGTGAGATTCTAAATGGGACTTGAGGAAACCCAAGGATGCCATGGATAAGAAGGGAGAACATTTCACCCTGAGGGACAACCAGATAAATTCTCAGAGTTGGGAGATGGAACATCTTGGAAAAAGAACATTAAAGAGGTCCATCATCATCAGTGGGTGGGGGTGAAACAGTGCTTGCTTTCTCCAGTGACTTTTATCTCTTTTATATCTTCCTTTCATACATAGTGTGGCTATAGTAATGTTGATGTTTATGAAAGGTTTAAAATTGCTTAGCAGATATGGGAATTATGCAAAAATGTGGGAATCAATATTCCCAGAGCAGGTAGGTGTGCCATATTGCTTTAGCTTTGCCTGTGCACATTAAACTACAATAAACCATGGCTCCGACTGCCCTTTGCCTTCTATAATATACCATCATCCTCCTGCCTCCAGCCTTTGTTCACTTTACCCCATAACATGTTGAAAGGAGAATATGTATGTGTGGTAGAGAGGAAAAAAAGCTACCTAAAGTGAGCTCCAGTGATTATTTTTGTTGAGGCAAAGGCAGAGAAAGAGATGGAGAGAGACAGAGACAGAGAGAGGTGGGGGGGAAGGAGGGAGAGAAGAAGGGAGAGAAGGAAGGAAGGAGGGAGGTGGAGAGAAAGAGAGAGAGAGAGAGAGAGAAAGAGACCGAGACCAAGATAGACAGACCGACAGAAACAGATAGAGAGACACAAAGAGAGAGACAGAGACAGAGAAACAGAGACAGAGAGACAGAGAGAAGTGGGGGAGGGAAAGAGGGAGAGGAGGGAGAGAAGGAAGGAGGGAGAGAGGGGGGGAGAGAGAGAGAAAGAGAGGAGAGAGAGGACTTTTCTTTCCCCACTAAAAGAAGTACATTCTGGAGAATTTTTAGAGAGGAAAAAAAAAGAAACTAAAGAAACATTTTGCAGTTACATTCCTAAACTAAACAGGAAATGCTGATGTGTTTCTTAATGAACTCTTTCAAGGACTGATAGCATTCCCTCATATTCTCCCACCCCATTCATGTGACAGGAAATGGTGCTCATTTATAGTAGGCATGAATCTTGCTTACAGAAGAAAAAAAAATTAAAGTTTTCATATGGGGAACTCAAGTTTAGTTATCAGATAAACTGAAATACTCACGCTAGGAAGACAGAGGAAGATCTGCTAGCTAAGGTTTGTATTTGAAGCCTCCACACTACAGATCAAAAGGTGCCCACCTAAGGATATTTGTCAGGAATTGAATTCTCCTCATTGTGCAATCTCATTTGCCACTGTAAATCTGTGCAATAATCATAGCAGTAAAGTCCTTAAATACATGCTCCCAAACTGAATAATTGCCCAGAAGTAAAATTTATACAAATATTCAACATTCTGACATTTAATAAAAATTTGAATTAGATTTGCAGTCTACCATAATTTAATTTGGGGGAGTTTAATGTTAAGTAAAACAATGGGAAAATATTACAGGAGCCTTGTGCTATTCAGAAATGACTGGGGCCTAATCACTTTTTTTTTTTCCTTTTCTTTTTTGCAAATCTTTGCAATAACATCTATAGGCTTCCCTAGAGTTTGGGTTTATTTCAAATATTCTTCTGAATAAAATCTTTTCTGAAGAGGGAAAAGACCTCTAATTACAGAATTCTATGTAAAGAACCTGACCTTATTTGAGCTGGGAATGTGAAGAAAGTAAAAATGACAGAAAAATCTGAGCTCATATCAACAACAAAAATTAACACAATCCTGAGGATCTGTGCTCTCTCCTACTTTTCCAAAAGGAAATTGGGCCAAGCAAAAGAAATGGTGTGTTGAAGAGTGATTGTTGTTGTTTGTTCCTATTGACTCTTCATGATCTCATTGATGTTTTCTTGGCAAAAATAGTAGAATGGTTTGCCATTTCTTTCTCCAGCTCATTTTACAGATGAGAAAACTGAGGCAAGCAAGATTAACTGGCTAACCCAGACTCACATAGCTAGTGAGTGTCTATGGCCAGATTTGACTCCAAGACAAGTATTTTATCTACTGGGCCACCTAGCAGTCTATTTCAAAAGAAGAGTTGATCAAAAGAATCTGTGATATACTTAAAAAGTTTATAAAGTATGGTGAGACTGCATATTCTTATAGAAAATGTTGACCTGGCTATTGACACTCATTGAAAGGATATTGGGACTTCTACTGGAATATGACCATTAATAATTCATTGAAATGAAGACAAATCATTAAATCTCAGTGGAGATCAATTGGTTGTATGGGATTATTTTGAAGTGAAGCTATTCACTTTATGTTAGGCCCATTAAAAAAATAAATAAATAAAGGTCTATTGCACAGTCACACTTTGCAGGAAAATCCTGAGAGTTGAGCATAGACTAGAGAATTAAGAACAAGTTATGGGTTCTGAGAGAAAACAAACAGCAACAAAAAGTATATGTTCTGATTCAAATGTGGAACCACGTGAGAGAATATGTAGCAGGATCCTCATAAATCCATTACTGGAAAAACACTTCCAGAGATCCTGCCCTGATGATGTTGTCCACTAGCATTATGTTTGTGCCTGATGAAGCACATTCTTATTCTCTATTTTATCTGTTTAGTTCAGTTGTTACTAATGAAACAAAAGTGGATGGCTAGGTAGTTTTCCAAGGAGGAAAAATTCTATTCCTGGTCACATATTACTACTTAACTGGCCAAACATTTAGAAATATGTGACATTGTGCTGAAGTCTCAGCTGCTACTAGGAGATTATTCAAAGCATTTGTCCTATTGGCAATTTGTCAATAGTGTGATCATTCTGTTTTCCATCCAGTGGAGACCATTTACAGCTGACTGCATACTAAAAAGGCATGCCATCCAATAAAAATGTTTCCTCGGGTTATTTGTCTTGCAATGTTACAAAATAAAATGCAGACCTATATTTGTGCACATATACATTCTCACACACACAAATACATGCCCCATTTGGTAGTATTTGCAGGGATGAACATAAATCCCTAACTTCAAGAAGCTCATACTCTACTGGGAGGTATGCAACATACATTAAGATAAATAAGTAAAAAGTACATATAGAGTAATGCAAAATTACTTCAAGAGGTAGAAAATGCTAATTAAGGAGTGTGAGAGGGAAAATATTAGGAGAGATCTGGTTCTATCAGTCCAAGATAAGGAGGGAGTGTTTTCTCCATTCTGTGAATTGCCCTTTCTTTTCCAGAGAAAGAAGGCTAATGGGGGGAGGGGAAAGAAATAACAGATAAAGACCCTGTGTATATTCATAATCAGATCTACCATTCACAGGTTGATTGCCAAGCAATATATCTGAATGGCAGGCACTTGATTGAATCCAGTCATTTTAACTGCTGGGACAGCCTTACCTGTTCATCGATTCAAGATGACCAGATTGGATGGACTGTTTAGTGATTGACATATTGTTCATGTTAAGCAAACTGGCCATTATGACTGCTAGCTGAAAAATGAATTCATGACCAAAACTATAGATTCTGATTGAAACAATAATACTTTCATTTATGTGCAAAGATATCAGTGTCCTTTGATCTCTTTCTCCAACAGCGATCATAAATGTAAGTTCTCATTTGTGGTTCAGGGAGATAAGTTGTGGAGAAGCAAAGCAAAGCAGTCTGGCCAGGGATCAAACTCATAACCTTGGCTTCACTAGCAGAATGTTTTGAATAATGACGTTACCGGCAACCTGTCCAAACAAAATGCCCTTGTCCCCAAGAAAGAGAGACTCCCCAGACTGCATGCTGGCACTTGTGCCTCAGGTAGAGATAGGGATGGTAAATGAAGGAGAAAGGAAAGACTGAAGGGCAAAGGGATGCAGCAGGGCAACCAACTGGAGGGTGACATCCTCACAAATTGGGTGTCACATCCCAGACCCAGGAGACCCGGCATGTACATGGCTGACAGGAGGTATCATCATGCTGTTCCACACTATTTAAACTCAATTTAATCCCTGAATGAACAGAAAGAAATGAAATAGGCATCATTTTAGTTCACATGGTTAGAAAAAAAATGTATATTTTGCCTGTGACTACAGGTTTCCTCCCAATATACATTAGTGGTTATTGTACAGATGTTTTCAAAAATATATACATAATTTAAGATGATAATGATTAATTTGGCAGCGGTCTTCCCAAACATGGCAAGACAACTAACACTTCATTCATTGTGATTAACTTGGCATTCATATTTTCTTCTTTCTTTAGGTGCGACTCTGCCATGGAAAGCAGGATGTAGGTTTGCTAGGATAAGGACTACAGGACATAAAGAATATTGGTTCCTATTATCTCTGTCTATTATGGCTTACTTGGTTGTGTCACACAAGCCATTTAACCTCTTTTAGCTTCATTGTTCCCTTTTATAAAGTGAAAAAAGCAATACACAAGTATAAAAAGATTGTGAAGTAGGCCTTCAAAGGCTGTTCTGAAAGACCCACAGAAAAGGTGCTAAAGTGAAGTTTATTATACCTGCAAATCACTAAACTGTGTGGTTAACACATTAGTATTACATCAAAAATAATTTGTTAGATTTATTTTCAATGCTTTGTTCTGTAGGCTATTCTATTCCAGAGATGAACTTCTTTTATCAGAGCATCTCAGGCAATAACCAATAGGTCAGATATGCAACTCTGGACTCCAGGGTATTTCTAATTCCTTAAAATCAGACAAATGCTTTAGTAAGTATTCTTCTTATCGAGTCATTGCAATTTTTAAAAAAATGAATAATGTACAATTATTTTCTTCCCTACCCAGACTCCTTAACAACTTCTTTGAAGGTTGTGCTAATTGATTATACAATCACCTCTGAATTATATTATTCTCTAGTCCCTTTTGTCACTTCTATATATTGACCTCCAGGACATTCACACCCTCTTCAATGACTTTGCCCCAAAGCCTAGTTTTCCTTTCTCTCCCTATATCCTATTTCATCCTTTGGATTCCAATACTTCCACATTATCCTGCCATATTTTGAACCTTGGAAATGTTGCTCTTCTCTGGCTGTTGTCTGCTTAATTAACTAGCCTTTATTAAGCACTTCCTACACATCAGGCACTGGGCTAAGTATTGGAGCTACAAAGATAAAGACAAAAAAAAAAAGCCAGTCCCTACTTTCAAAGAATTCCAGTCTAATAGGACTACATAAAAGTCACTCTGTACAAACAAGATATATAAGTCAAGAGTAAACTCAGAGGTAAGGCACTAAGAGTAAGATCTGGGAAAGGCTTCTAGAAGGTGGGACTTTAGCTGAGATGGGAAAGAAGCCTGGGAAGCCAGGAGGTGGAGATGTGGAGGAAAAGCATTCCAGGCATGGGGGGTAGCCAGTGAAAACACTTGAAGTTAGGAAATGGAGAATCCTATTTAAGGAAAAGCGAGCAGGCCAGTGCCACTGAGTCACAGAGCACATAGAAGGGAATAAGGTATAAAAATGCTGAAAAGTAAACAAGGTCAGGTTATGAAGGGCTTGAAGAGCCAGAAGATTTTATATTGATCCTGGATATAATAGGAAGGCAATAATGTATACTGAATAGGGGAAGGGATTTAATTATGCCTCAAATAACCCTTTGATTACTTCTGGCCCTTCACCAGAACCCAAGTTATTATGAATTCAGACTGTTCCACCAAGATTAGTCCATCCTGTGGCCTTTGACCACAGCTTATGATCAGATCTGCCTCTGACCTTCGTTGGCCATCCTTCTCTAACAATGCTCAACAAATAACCTTTTTCTTAGTATAAAGACAAAATCAAGACTAATCCATACTGTATTGTCTCCATTCAAGCCATCATCTCCACTTATTCCCTGTTAGAACCTTGAATTTTGACTCTGAAACCAGCTGGGGCTCAGATTTGTGAGCATTTGCCTTATTTTACTTGGGCCCAAATTTCTATCCTCCTTTCCAACCATCTCTACACCATGCTACAAGGCCTACACTCTGCTTTCTACCATTTTCTTCCATTTAAGGGCAGTAATTGCTTTGCTTGTATTTGTATATTGAGATTAGCACAGTGCCTAGTTATCTGTCTGTCTGTCTATTATCTATCATTTACTTGACATGAGCCATCAATTACATTTCTGTATTTCTTTAATCTTCTATTACATCTTCACTCATCATCTCCTTCTTTCCTCTAACCTTAGAATATGAGACAGCCCCTTTCCTTGTCAAGGCTTACCACTCAATGTATCCCTTTGATACCATTCTCTCCAATTTCCTTAGTGACCTTTCTTTTTTTTTTCTTTTTTTTTTAATTAAAGCTTTTTATTTGCAAAACATATGTATGGGTAATACTTCAACATTGACCCTTCTTAGTGACTTTTCTTGACTGGGTCTGATTGAGACCTCTGACAGCTTAGGACATTGCAGACTTAACAGAAAAACATGAAGACTTAACAAAAGAGAGATTTCTTTAGTCATAACTGGAGAACAATATTGCGTAGAGAACTTCTGTTGAATCAGCTGGGTGAAATTCCCTTGCCTGAATTATCCATTTAAATGACCAGGAAGTTATTTCAATACCCTCAACATTAAGTTCCTTGAGTCAACCAAAATTTGAGAATAGTCTCAATATCTTTTAAGAAAAAATTAGTCTAATTTGTATGGACATGGAGAGAGAAGTTGATATTTCACCTACCACAGTGACTTCACATTATCATTTGTCTCTCTCAAGTATTCTTAATTTTGCCATGTGCTACTGGCTTCTTCCTCTTCAATTTACAAACACAGACACTCCTGTCCTAAAAATCCCTTCCCTTGACCTTGTTAACAACCTCAAGTTATGATCTTGTCTCTTCTCCCTGCCCACTAAATTTCAATCAGCTTTTGACCCCATTGCTCTATGGAAATTACTCTCAACAATAATTTCCTTATCAGCAAATTCAATGACTTTTGTAGTTCAGTCTTCCTTGACTTCTCCAAAGCATTTGACATTGTTGAGCACCTCTTCTTTCTTGATACAATCCTGTCATGTATGTCAATTCAATATTACATTCTCATTTGTTTTCTACCTATAAATTTCTCTAACCATTCCTTCTTTGTCACCTTATTTGTTCTTTTTCCTTCTCTCAAACTCCAGAGGTAGATGTTCCCTAAAATTCTTTCCCGAGATCTCTTCTCTTCCCTCAGTATATTACTTCCCTTTGTGATCTGTCCTACTCCAACAGTTTTAAGGCTCACCTATATGTTAATGATTCCCAAAACTGTATATAATTATATTTGAGCTATCTTTAGTACTTCAGTCCTATACCTAAAACAGCCTACATTGGATGCTACCAATGAGATACCTGCTAGCAAATCAAAATGTCCAAAAATTAATTCACCATTTTCCACTATTCCATATTGTTCTTCTAACATTTCTATTCCTACTGCCCATACCATCATCCTTCCAATAACTGAAGATCAAAACTTTAGAATTGCTTTTTGTTCTTCTTATTGCTTTCCTTTAACTCCTACATCCAGTTGCCAAGCCTTATCAACTTCGCCCATGTCTTTCCACCATCTTTCTCATTCTTCTCTATTTTCTCTCTCATACCTATTCTTTCCCTTTTTTGGTTACCTCCCCTTTTCATTTCTCTCCTGCCCTCCATTCTTTTCCCTTATCTTTCCTCCCCTCTTTTTAATAAAGATGAAAAAGGTTGGGAATAGTCAATATTGGTAGAGTGTGGAAAGAAAGACTCACTAATGCATTATTGGTGGAGACAAGAATTGCCACAAGTATCCTAAACTCCAAGATCATTGATTTAAAAGGGAAGGTGGATTCCATGTACATCAAAATAATTATAGTAGCACTTTTGTGATAGAAAAGAACCAAAAGCAAAAGTGGCTGTGGGTGTGGGTGAGTGTGTGGGTATGTGGGTGCATCTATCAATTGGGAGGTGGCTAAACAAATTGTACATGAACATAATATTACTATTCTGTAAGAAACAATGAATATTATGAATATAGAGAAGCTTGGAAAGATTCAATGAACTGATATGAAGTGAAGTGACATAAACAGAATAAAGAAAATGTTATGTATAATGACTAAAATGATACTATAATGTACCAATTAGTTCAAATAATATATCTCTTGAAGTGGTCATGTGTATTCTAATTTGTACTATATGAAATTATAATTATGTAAAATATAATTATTGGTTCCAGCTGAATGGAAATATGCAGTGTGAATTTTAATAACAAAACCACTTCAAGCAGAATTCCTTCTAATTGGGATCTATCTATAAATTGAAAAAACAATCACCACAAAACAATTGAAAATTTGTTGTAAAATATAAAAAAACAGGCCTCTAAGAACTGGTATAAGAAGACATTCAGTACTTAGTCAATAAACAATGAATCAATAAATATTTATTAAATAAATACGAAAGAGAGAAAGAAACAGAAAGAAAAGAGAAAGAAAGAAAGAAAGGGAGGGAGGAAGGAAGGAAGGGAGGAAGGAAGGAAGGAAGGAAGGAAGGAAGGAAGGAAGGAAGGAAGGAAAAAAAAGAAAAAGAAAGCTAAAAAGGGGGAGAGGGTGTATGATAAAGTCTTACAACTGTGGTGAGAAATTAGTTTTATAGTAGATTTTATCTTTCAGGATGATGAGTTTCTGGAAATCAGTAAGTCCAGAAAAGTACCTAGGTAAGAGGTGAGAGTTCACTTGTATGAGACATTGCATGGAAGATTTTCTGAATTTATCAATCACTTTTGCTGATTATTTTCATTTAAAAAAATGAAATCCTTTGTTATAGGGCATGATTCTTTGAGAGGGAGAGAAGGAGGAATACAGATAAATTGTCAGTAATATAAAAACAAAAGACAGGAATAAAATTTTATTTTTTCCCACTAAATTTATTTATTTATTTATTTATTTTTATTTTATTCTTTTATTAAAGCTTTTTATTTGCAAAACATATGTATGGGTAATTTTTCAACATTGATCCTTGCAAAGCTTTCTGTTACAAATTTTCCCCCTCCCCTAGTTGGCAGGAAGTCTACTACATGTTGATTATGTTAAAATACTTGACAAATCAAATATATGTATACATATTTTTACAGTTATCTTGCTGTACAAGAAAAGTCAGATCTACAAGAAAAAAAATCTGAAAAAGGAAACACAATGCAAGCAAACATCAATAGAGAGCATGAAAATGTTATGTTGTGGTCCACATTTCATATCCCTCTCTCTGGCTGTATATGGCTTTCTTCATCACTGAAAAATTGGAACTGGTTTGAAGCATTTCATTGTTGAAGAGAGCCATGTCCATCAGAATTGATCATCATATAGTATTGTTGTTGCCTTGTATAATGATCTGGTTCTGCTCCTTTCACTCAGCATCAATTCATGCAAGTCTCTCCAGGCCTCTCTGAAATCATCCTGCTGGTCATTTCTTATAGAACAATATTCCATAACATTCATATACCATAATTTGTTCAGCCACTCTCCAATTGATTGGTATCCACTCAGTTTCCAGTTTCTAGCCACTACAAAAAGAGCTGCCACAAACATTCTTGCACATGTGGGTCCCTTTCTTTCCTTTAAGATCTCTTTGGGATATAGGCCCAATAGAAACACTGCTGGGTCAAAGGGTACGTACAGTTTGATAACTTTTTGAGCATAGTTCCAAATTTCTCTCCAGAATGGTTGGATCCGTTCACAGTTCCACCAACAATGTATCAGTGTCCCAGTTTTCCCACATCCCCTTTAACATTCATCATTATCTTTTCCTGTCATTTTAGCCAATCTGACAGGTGTGCAGTGGTACCTCAGAGTTGTCTTAATTTGCCATTCTCTGATCAATAGTGATTTGGAGCACCTTTTCATATGACTATAAACAGTTTTAATTTAGGAATAAAATTTTAATAATAATGGTGATGATGAGAAATTATTATTATTAGAAGACCAGAGCATAAAATATAGAGGTGACTTTGAGGTTAGGAGATCTGAATTTAAGTACAACTCCTAATATGTATAGTCTGTATAGCCTTGAACAAATCTTTTAATTTCTCAGTGCTGTCTTTGTTCATTGTTGTTCATCTTTCATTCTTGAAGAGGACCAGTGACATCACCAGTGAGCTCTAGGGCATTTTTCTAAGATTGTAAACATCTGAGAATGTGACAATTAGCATTGGCAAAGGAGTTCCTTGAACCAATGAAATCATATATTTAGTCCTTATTGCTATCATTAGTACTACTCTTTTTTGGTGCTATAATACCTACAAGATATCCTTTAATGTTTTATAATGATTTGGAAGGTTTCTGAAGATCTCACCAGTTCAGACTTTAATCACCTTTTATAGGACTACTGCAAAAGACTCCTAATTGTACTCTTAGCTTCCAAATTATTCTCTGATCTATTTTCCACATAGATGTCAGAATCATCTTCCTAAAATACACCATCAGTGGCTCTCTGTTACTCTTAAGATAAAATATGAATTCCTTCTATTTCCATTTAAAGCCTCTAATGTACTTTTTCATTTCTTTTTCTTATGTATTAATATATCTTTTTTCATCTTTTGGTAACTTAAGCACCTTTTTTGTCAATGTTTGCCAATTTCCTTTGAAATGTGTTAATATTGAGGCAGCTAGGTGGCACAGTGGATAGAATACCAGCCCTGAAGTCAGGAGGACCTGAGTTCAAATCTGGTCTCAGACACTTAACACTTCCTAGCTGTGTGACCCTGGGCAAGTCACTTAGCCCCAATTGCCTCAGCAAAAAAAAAAAAAAAAGATGTGTTAATATTTTATATTTCACATCCTCTACAAGAATGTAAGACCCTTGAAGGAAAGGACTATTTTTCCTTTATTCCCCAGAGTTTAGCACAGTCCTTTGTACATGATGGGTACTTAAATACTCATCCAATTGGACTGTATTATTGGATGATAGTACCTCCTCATTTTGCACTGTAATTCTTATTGGTGCCACGAAGATATGGGGAATTTGACTAAATTTCTATTCATTCCAGAGCATACTTGGGACACTGTTAAGTGTTAAAATTGTTGAGTAGTATAAGCTTCTGGTTTTTGCTTTTGGCTAAATCTTTGGAATGAGCTTATTTCCTTTCAGTGTTTACTTTTTTAAAAAATTGAAAGTAGATTGCATGCAGACACACACACACACATACACACACAAATTGAGCAGTACAGTTAGTTGTGTCAACATCTTGCCATATAATGGATATTACATAATAATCATGAGAGGCAGCATGATATACCAGATTGAAGTGCTTGGTTCCAATCCTGCCTCTTACACATACACATTAGCTGTGTGAACATAGGCAAGTCACTTAATTGCACTGATTTTGACAACTCATTAAGGCTTTAAATTGCAAACCAATCTGTACCAAAAAAGAATGTTTCTGCATTAGGAGTTCTCTCCACTTGATAAAATCACAGGTCCAGATTTAAAAAGAAGGCACATTTCTTTTTTCCAGAAAATAAGGAACTGAACTAAATGTTCCCTTCCAGCTATAAAATTCTTCTATGGGTTTCTGGAGAATCTATGAAATGGTCTGCTGAGAGTTTTAGTAGATTCCTTTAAAGATATTTTCAAAGTGAGACATGACAGACCTGGACTGGACCTGCAGACTCAAACATTTTGTCATCACTAATGCAAGTGCTCCTTTGCTTCTGCATCCTTGCCATATAAAAGGATTAGGATTGTTTCAGAGTCATTTCTCTGAATAAATAAATATTGGTGGGGCTGCCATGGAACATTTAGGAAATCTATGTTACTTTCTTGTAATAGTTTTGCAAAGAGTTACTGCTCTGAGAAGGGTCATTTCTCAAAGTGTATCAGGCCTTAGGGGACAATCAAAGACTTTGTAAGGCACGGATAATCTTTCTGCATTTCCTTTTTCTTCATTCTGGCTCATTACCCACCCCCTTCTCTCTCCTCTCTCTCTGTCTCTGTATCTCTCTGTCTCTCTGTCTGTCTCTGTCTCTCTCTCTCTGTCTTTCTGTCTCTCTCTTTCTCTTTCCCTCTCTCCCTTTCTTTATCTTCTGCCTTCTCTTCTTCTCTTTCCCTCTCCTTTCCTTTTCTTTCCTTTCCTCTTTCCTTCTCATCTCTCTCCCCCTCTCTATTATCATTCATCTCTTCTCTCCTCTGCCTCTACCTTCTCTTCCTCTCCTCTTTTTTCCTCACTCCCTCATCTTTCTCTCCCTCCCTCTTCTACCATATCTCATCTTCTCTTTTCCCTTTTACAACTCTCTTCTTTCTCTCCTCTCCTCTCCTCTCTCTCTCTCTCTCCCCCCCATTCTCTCCCTCCGCATGTAGTGATAGATGTGATAGATGGACAAATGACGATTTTTACACTTCTGAAATATTTTTTATTTTATTTTTTACTATCTTCTCTTTTATTATAGTTGGATTACCTCATACATGTTGCTACAGAGAAGAGCCAACTAGGAAGAAATCATCAGTAAGAGAAGGGCAGATTTGCCAAAAACTACAGATTAAAGGGAGGAATCTCTATGATTGGCAGGAGACAGTTCCCTATTATGGATCATATAATCAGCATGTTGTAAAACTCCTTGTGGAAAGAAAGTGACCTAAACCTTCCACAAGTCCCCATTATACTGTCACAGTGTTTTCTTTTTCTATTTTTGCCATTCTCATTCTCATTCTCATTGTTAATATCAGTTACACTCTTATTATGTTTATTATACCCCATTTATAAAAGCAGATAATCATAAAGGGATAGAGTTCAAAATAGTATTGGAAGCTATTTAGCCCATTCCTTCTCTGAAATCCTTTCTGCTTTCCTCCCAAATTCTGACCATTTTCAAAGTTTTCAGTTCCTTCAGGAAACCAGTAATTAGACATTTTACCATTGCATGAAACTTAGTAAAATAAGCTACCATTGGTTTGGAAAGAGATGTGTCTTCAGGCTATCCAGATTGTTATTGTTATCAGTGAGAATAATAATAGTGAAAACTGGCAGTTACCATGTGTTTTAAAGTTTGCAAAGCAATGCATATATATATATATGTATGTGTGTACATATATATACATAAATGTATGTATATATATATATATGTATATATATATATATATCTTAATGTATAATTTAATTATTTGCTTCTAGTGACCCTGTGAGGTATAAATACCTCAGGTAACCAGAACTTCAAAAAAAGACAAATGAGTTGCCCATAGTCATACAACTAGTGTCAGAGACATAGCTGAACCCAGATCATTTCTAACTCCAAGTGCCATGACTGCAGTTAAGGTCATAGAATCATATATTTAGAACTAGAAGTTACCTTAGAGGTCATGTAGTCCAACCTCAAATCTTTGTCCCAATCAATTCTGCTCTAAGAAATGATATTGTAAAGACATAACATTGGCATATGATCATGATGGAGTATGACTATGCTATAAGAAATGATGAACTCGATGATCTTAGAAAATCATAGAAAGACTTGAACAAATTATTGAAGAGAGAAGGATCAGCATCAAAAGAACATTGTATACAGTAATATTAATATTGTTTTTTTTTAATTTCTTTTTTTTATTATTAAAGCTTTTTATTTGTATAACATAGATATGGGTAGTTCCCCAACATTGATCTTTACAAAGCTTTCCATTACAAATTTTACCCCCAGTCCCCTCCCCTCCCCTAGATGGCAGGAAGTCCACTACATGTTAATAATGTTGAAATGCTTGAGAAGTTATGCAAGAAAAATCCTATCTACAAGAAAAAAAAAAGAATCAGAGAAAGGCAACACAATGCAAGCAAATGTCAATAGAGATTATGAAAATGTTACGTTGTGGTCCATATTTCATTTCCCTCTCTCTGGGTGTATATGGTTTTCTTCAGTGAACAATTGGAACTGGTTTGAGACAATTCTTTATTGTTTTAAGAACAACTTTGAGAGAGTGACATTTTGATTATTATAAATACCCAATTTAACTACAAAGGAATAGCAAGTTATACATAATATATTTATAGTTTCATGTACAATCGTCTTTTTAAATATATATAAATATGTATATATATATACTCTGTTATGGAAATGTTAGTTTTATTCTATAAATTAAACATAATTTTTTTAAGAAAGGAAAGATATAACCAAAAAAAAAAAAAAAAAAAAGCCTGCCCAGGCCATGTCATTAACCTACCTGTTCATAAAAATCTTTCACATTCTAAACCTTTGGATGAAGAAGCTTCTTCACATTTCCAAAAGGAACAAAGATGTCAATAGATGAAGTACACAGGGAAGCAGTATTTCATACTTCTCTGGGCCTCCTGTTTCTTCACCCTCTGACCTAAAATCTGCCTTTTCTACAATGCTCCAGTAACCTTTTCCTTTTGAAAGATACCACCACTCATGTAGCCCCTTTTCTCTGGTCATTTCTTTATGAGAAGCTCCCCTCCCCCCCACCATTTATAGTTGATCCTTCATTCTACTCTGGGTCCTGTTATCTCATTCTCATGAGGCTTTTTCTCTTTCTCCTCCTTTCTCTTATTCTTTAGCTTTCTTTTTTGTAATGTATATATTTTAAAGAGAAAGTAGGCTTCTCAAAGGCAGAGATGGCCGTTATATCTTTTTTTTAATAGTTTTATTTGTATGCCCAAAGCTTAACACAGTTCCTGGTGTATATATAATAAGCAGTTAATAATGCTTGTTGACTTGAGAAGGGTAGATACTTATTTACATTTCCTTTACAAGCTGTGAATAGATCACTCCCACCTTTGAATTCTTTACAATCTTGGAATAAATCACTCCATGGGTTTGAGCCAGTGATATGCTAAATCCAAAATGGATTTCATTTTTTCAGTGTGGGTATTTATACTTTAGAAATCAGTAAAGCTACAAATTAGGGCTTGATTTGTTGTCTTGATTACTTATGCCTAGATTTAAAAAGCTGTAGAGAAATATTAATAATTCAAAATAAATTTTAGAGTAGGTTCATGAGTACATTCCTCTCCTATCTTTCTGCCCACTCCCCCTCCCAAAAAAAGCCCAAAACTGGTTGTTAAAAATTTACCAGCAGACTCTTGGTGAGAACAACTAAGGATTTCACATCCTTTTATAGGATACAAAAGAATTCACTCAAAATCTAATAGTGGAATATCCTTTACAAAATGTAGTTAGAATCTTCCAAGTCTGAACAGAGGAATCTTACACTGTGCTATCTGCTCTTACTTTCAGTCTCAATTGGAGACTCAACTGATAAGAGTCTCCTGTTAATTCTTCTTCCTGCTCCATCATCAGTATCAAAAGAGGATCCATTGAGGTTACATATGTAAAGTACTTTACAAACTTCAAACTGCTATATAAATGCTAGCTACTGTTGTTGCTGCTATTGCTATTGTTATATTTTCTTGTGTACATTGTGTAGGCTCTTTACACAAGAAACATAGCAGAGGTAGCAATATTATGCCTATAACACAAACTTTTCAAAATTAGTCCTCTTCCTATTGATTGATTCATTAGTAAGAGAGTTTACAGAAAGTTGAAGTTTCTCCTTTATTGCCCTGCTAAAAATTAAATATTCTTCCTCATTGGAAATTGAAAGCAAGAGATTGGAAGCAATAAGGAGCACACACTTCGATTTCATCACACACAGATATGTGAGGGGTATAGGATGAAGCCCTCTTCTGACTTCCCTTCTGGAATCTGGGTCAGTACTATTAAGTGTATGTGCTGCCACAAAAAGATGATGCATCCATTTGGATTGTTTTTTCCAATGGCAGAAAGACTTTGCATTGATCCATTCTCATGATTCTCCAATTCTCCTTGTGACTGATCAGTTACATAAATGTGTAATAAACCTAGCTAGAATTAGGAGTGTCAGTTATGGCTAGAGATTAGAATAATTACAAATGAGATATAAGGAAATAGCAAACTCATGATGTCTCTGATCTTATTAAGACAGTGTACTGAGCAAATCTTCTGACTCATTATTTTATTGTCCAAATTTATGCAAATAGTTTAATTTTTAGCATCTATAACCAGCCTAAACCCACCAGTTAGGGATCCAGACTCCAAAGGAACAAGAAGACAGGCTCCCTAGGATCATGAGCCAGGATGACACAAAAGTTGGTCCTGGCTTCCCTTTAAGTCATGGTTCTTAACCATGATCCCATCTCAACCCCCACCCCTCATCCCCCAGCAGAATACCTTATCAATCTGATACAAAAGGTAGCTGTATCTCCATGAAAATAGATAACCCTATGAAATGTAGCACTCAATCTTCTATGTATTTACTAGCATTTAGCTTTGCTTAAGTGTTTTTCTGTTACAGAGAGGGTTCAGTTTAATATGGGGTGAGGGGCCAGACATATTGAGAAGTAACTGTGATGTAAAACCAAAAGGAATCAATAAAACAAAACAAAACAAAAAAGAATGGACAAGGCCAGGGACTATAGTGAGTTGAAAAATCATTCAACTCAGTGAATTAAGCTTCATGTTGGTCACCAGGAAAAATCCTGGGCAAAAGCCACGACTCCAGTTAGGATGCTCATATTTCTAGACATAAAAAACCCATCCAGGAAATATCCAGTGCTTCTTTTCATCTTCTCCCAGCTGAATCAAGTCATTTTAGCCCTGAATGGCTTTTTAATGTCTTTGACACACTCTTTCTCTGGAGTCTGCCAATACCATAATGTACTATTTGGCTGGCTATTTTTCTAATTTCTTTTCTCAACTCAGCAGCCAGAATTGCTTCTCCTGTCTCTGGCAGAAGTTGTAGATGTCCATTCCTGCTGACTTTACTGACTGATTCGTTTTCCCAAAAATCTATAATCTTTGGATCCTTTATTTTTTTTCACTACTAAAGTTTCAGTGCTGGTTATTAGCTATGGTCTCTTTTGATTATAATCAAAGTCTGTTCCTTGTTGTAGAAAGTACCTAGCTTGATCTCAAAATCCCATAGCCCCTTGAAAAATATTTGATGGCTGAGTAGTGTAAGCAATATGAGAATTTAGCTTACAACTTTCTTGACTGCAGTTTTAAAATATGAATCCATGTCCTCCCAGGTAATAACAAGTTTTCCTGAAGGCAGTTTGGAAAACTAATGCTCTGGTGGGTACATCATCATATTCAATAACAATTCAATCATAGAATTCCACAAATCCTTCTCCCAAGGACTTCTAGAACTATAAGTTTATTTAAACTGTAACTGTAACTGTAGTTTAATTAAATGGGATTTAATCAACAGACATTTATAAAATACCTGGATATTCCTTACACTATTAGGCACTGACAGAAATACAGAAATATGTTCAGAGATCCCCTTTCTTTGATTGCTTAAAATATTGCTGAAAAGAAAAAAAAAACTAACACCTAAGATATAATTAAGAACTAAGCAATAAAAATTCTTTAGTTGGGAGTAGTCCTCAGAGAAGATTGGGCTAGGAAAAATTTGAAGTAGGAAAATAAATAATATTCTCTTTATTCCATTCAGAATCCTATCCATTAATTCCCCAGATGTTCAATACCCCTATGAAGACATAGCTACCCAATCCAATTTATAGTGATAACTTTCCTGTTCTTCCTTCCAGGAAAAAAAGATCATAAAACTACAACATACCCTTAAAAGCCAAATAAAACCTTTATTTTTAATTTCATAGATAAAAAAAACTGAGGGTATAGAGAGGTTATGTGAGTTCTCCAGGGTCCCACAACTAGTAGGTACTTGAACCCAAGTCTTCTTGACACCAATTTTATTGTCCTATCCATTATACCAACATGATTTTCAAAAGTCGTTTCAAAACTATTGAAAGAAGCAAGGTGTGTTCTCTGCATCTAAGATTGATTATTACAACTAATCAGAGTTCACCTATTTTTAATATTATTCCATTTATATAAATATAATTATTATGTATATTGATCTCTTCACTTTGTTTACCTCACTCTATATGAGTGCATACAAATCTTCCCAGGTTTCTCTAAATTTCTTAAATGTGATATTTTTTTAAAAAATTCAATAGCACCTTGTTTAGTCATCCTACTCCAATATGATCTAATCCATTTCTGTCTAAATCCCTTGGTTTTCTTTTGCCATAGGGTTTATATGGTTCTTTGCTAAGGGAATGCAGGAAGATTGGGGTTTTTTTTGGGGGGGGGGTTGTTGGGTTTTTTTTTTTTTTTTTTTTGCGGAGGCAATTGGGGTTAAGTGACTTGCCTAAGGTCACACAGCTAGGAAGTGTTAAGTGTCTGAGGCCAGATTTGAACTTGGGTCTTCCTGAATTTAGGGTTAGTTTCTATCCACTGTTCCATCTAGCTGTCCTTGAAGATTGTTATCTTGATCAAGAACTGTTACCAGGAGAAATCAGGACCAACTTTTGAGGCACCCTTGATCTTGATCCTGAGCTGGCTTCTTGATCCTTTTGGACGATGAGCCCCTAATTAGTGGATCTAGTTGGTTGTAGAAGATAAAGATTAAATCACATCTAGATCTAATTTTGAACAAGGAAATGAGGAGAGTTAATTGAGTTGAGTAGAAAGGACTGTCTTAATAAGTTAGCAAGTCTCAGAACCTCACTTGAAGTCGAGTGTGCTGCCTTCAAATCTAGGGCTACTCTACCACAATAGTCCATGTTGAAAATCTTTCCTGGCCTATTCCTCCTATTAAAATTTCCCTGCTTGAAAGGCCCAGAGAGACATGAAGTGATACTAAGTGAAGTGAGTAGAACCAAGAGAATATTATATACAGCATCAATAAGATTATGTGACAATAAGTGCGGAGGTCCAGCCTCCACGGGGAACTAGGTTCTTGAATGGAGGGTTGGAGTCGGCGAAGTGGAACAAGAGACAGCACACACTATGGCGTGGTCATCAAGTTCGATTTATTGGCAAAAGCTTGTTCAAATTATTCAAGAAAGCTTGTGATTTTTATAGTCTTACAAAGTTAGGGTTGATTAGAGATAGGACAATTATTTGGCTAGGATTACAAGATTTTCTTGGGGCCCAGAAATTCCCAGGACCCCAGGTGCAATGCTTCTTAGAAAAAAAGAATGTACAGAATAAATTCATCAAACAATATAACAATAGTGAAACTTTAACTAAAGGTAAATTTACCTTGTGGTCATCACGTCATATCTGGCAGAACATGAGCTTCTCTAAAAATGTCACATTTACTTATTCCAAGATTTATACAATGCTTTTTAATTTTTTAACATGGTCATAAGATTTTTTAGAATAGAAACATTTTTTTTTCAAGAACTTATTTCCCTCAGCCCATTTATTAATCACTCATACAATAGCTTGTTTTGTGTAGGGGTCAGTAAACCATGCAATGGCCTACTTTCCTTACTTTTTTCCCATGAATTACTTGCTACCAATGTGTCCATCTATCACTGATGTTTACTGTTCTTTTCATCATATCATTATTTATGTAAGCTCTGCATAGGGGAGTGAAGAACCAGGTTGATTGAATTTGGAATTGTTTCAAACAAGAGGGAGTAACTGAAGATTTCTTTTGGAGTTTTTGGGGAAAGCTATCAATTTCCCAAGTTTCCCAGTTTCTAAGTTTGTTTAATGCTTCACTAGTAAAGAAACCTTTCATGTTTAGGCAGAAAGTACAAAGGGGCTTTTTTGGGGGTGAAGGGCTTCGTGCTCACCTCATTGTGATGAATGGATATATACATACAGATATGCTAAGAATTCCTAGAGCAGAAATTAAGCAGATAATCATTAACCAAATATATTCCTGAATGCTTAGTTCTGTAAGGACTTCTTCATGTTGCCTTGAATACATGGGGGGAGGTGGGAGTCAGGCCCTGTGGAGACCTTGTCATTCCAGGCAGGGTCCCCAACTCCCAGCATGCTCCCAGCAAATAAGCTCTGATGGACTTTTCAACAATGAGGTAATTCAGGCCAATTCCAATAGATTTGTGAAATAAGTCTATTGGATCTGCATCCAGAGAGAGGACCAGGGGGATTGAATGTAGATCATAACATAGTATTTTCACCTTTTTTGTTATTGTTTGCTTTCTTTTTTTCTCATTTTTTTCCTTTTTGATCTGATTTTTCTTGTACAGCATGATAAATGTGGAAATATGTATAGAAGAATTGCATGTTTAACATAGAAATTAAATTGCTCGCTGCCTTGAGAAGGGGATGAGAGGAAGGGAGAGAGAAAAATTTGAACACAAGGTTTTGCAAGAGTGAATGTTGAAAACTATCTTTGCATGTATTTTGAAAATAAAAAGCTATCATTTTTAAAAATTAATAAATAAAAAAAATAAAATTTACCTGCCTGATATCTATTACATCTCAATTATCTTTTTAAAGACAGCCTCTAACATAAAGATCTAATACAAGAGAATATGATCCATCAAAGTAGTGACTTCTTGGGGAAAATGAAGTAACATTGCCATTGCTCAATATACGTCCAGACGGAACCGTCATGGTCTATTGACAGAAAATGCAATCTCACCTCTAAGTAAAGATGAAAGACACCAAGCCACTGACTTGTTGACCTCCAAAGCCAAAGTATATAATCTTTTTTTTAAAACCTTTTTATTTGTATAACATATGTATGGGTAGTTCCCCAGCATTAATCTTTAAAAAGCTTTCCATTACAAATTTTACCCCCAATCCCCTCCCTTCCCCTAGATGGCAGGAAGTCCACTACAGTATATAATCTTTTAACTGAGAGGTTATAAGTCAGCAAAGGGAATAGAGATTTTTACCAGAGGTAACAATGTGAGCTTGACTCATGCCCAGGTACAAAAATCAAGTATAAATGTTTGTCCCAGAATGGTCAAGGATTCCTGCAAACATCTGGGACACACAAAATGATCAAGATATCCCCAAACCTGCCAATAGTTATTTGAATTCCTCTCTTACGTGGCTGCATAACTGCATAGTTTTCTCTCCTAAGGTATGGAACAACATGGGGAGTAAGGAGATAATATATTTAAGCTTTGGGAATTGAGAGCAAGTCATTCTACTCTGAGGCTAGAGGAACAGTGAGTCAGGAAACTAATAAATTCTAGCTTTAGAAGGTAAAGAAGATAGTTATAGCTAAAAAAAATGATGGATTTCTATATCTTCTTTATTACTTGAAACATTTTAATATTAAAAAGTTTCTACCTAATTTTTTTATTTTGACCATCATTGAGTTCTAAGTGATTTGTTGATAATTAGGTTTAAAAGAAGAGAGAATTTTCCCTTGAAATGGGGGCTGAGTCAGTATAGAATATATTAAATCCAGGTCTAAAGATGACTGTAGTAATAAGGAAGGGATCTTTCATAGACAATAAGAAGAAGATATTATGTTTATGGGGGTTTTGTTTGGGGTTAATTTTAATTTTTGTATCTTTTTTTTTCTTTTATTTCCTCCCAGTTACAACTGACAGTTCAGAGTTTTTATTGTTTGAAACAGAAATCTTTACAGAACTATTGTTTCACTATATCCTTATCTTATGTATGTAAAGTGGCAATTTAGTATTCAGAGTTGTACATATCTTATATAAAGTGGTTATTTTCATTTGCTAAGTTGCACCATAGCTATGGGATCTTTGAAGATAGTAGGCAGAAGCAGACCTTGAATTTCATCAAGGAAGGTTAATTTGGGAATCATCAATGAAATGCTGTAATGAAGATATTGAAAATTCTTTGCATAGTGTGGATAATGTGAGGAAATGTCAGATACTATCTAGACAGCACAAGAAATGGAACTATGACTAGAGTCAGTTTACTGCTTTATTTAATAGTTGGTACAAAAAAAAACCAAAGGGATTGCTAGAGGGTAGTACAGTAGATAGAGCACCAGGTCTGGAGTCAGGAAAATCTGAGTTCAAATCCAATGTCAGACACTAATTCATTGTGTAACCCTAAGCAAATCACTTGACCTCTGTTTACCTTAATTTTTTTCCTGTAAAAAGGGAGAATACTAAAGAAGAAACTGCAGAAGAAGAAGCAGCAGCAGAAGCAGCAGACGGAGAAGAAGCAGAAACAGAAGAAGAAGAAGCAGAAGAAGAAGAAGAAGAAGAAGAAGAAGAAGAAGAAAGAGAAGAAGAAGAAGAAGAAGAAGAAGAAGAAGAAAGAGAAGAAGAAGAAGAAGAAGAAGAAGAAGAAGAAGAAGAAGAAGAAG
>JAJPUD010000107.1:123537-136249 GCA_023553655.1 Myrmecobius fasciatus
AAGAAGAAGAAGAAGAAGAAGAAGAAGAAGAAGAAGAAGAAGAAGAAAGGAGGAAGAGAAAAAGAGGAGGAGAAGAAGGAAGAAGAAAGACTGAAACAGCCTTGGAGAGAGGAGATATCACTTTCTAGGAGGGAAATCACCATGTAGTTTTAGCTGGTCAGTATTATTAGCTGGAGATTAAGAGCAGGCATAAGTTTTTAAAATTTTCCTTTTTTGTTATTAAATATTAAATAGCAAACATAAGATTTTGATATACAAAGAATTTCTAAAATGAAACAAAGCCAGAGTTATTTTAAAGAATAAGAATAATAAAATTTATCAAAAAGAATAAAGGTCAAAATCCTCAAAGGAAATTATAAGGGGAAGAAAAAGTAGGAATGATTGTATTAGCTATCAAAGTATAAATGCAGCAGTAATTTCTAAAAGAAAAATGGGAGGGGGGGAAACAGGTGTGGAGAGAAGCAATAGCTGCCTTGACCAAGATGTTCTGTGAGCTTTTTATAGCCCATCCTTCTGGGGTAAGTTGGGTGGCAAAGTCTTATGAGACACCAACACAGCTGAAAATGAACATTTTTTCCAATCCAACAATCCCGTCCAATTCAATTCCAATCTGTGAAGCAAGAAGAATAGAGTGTGGAGTGGCAGAAGGGGCCCCATGACCATCTGAAACATGCTAAGTGATAAGCATACCCTCTAAACCTGTACCAACAAAAGTACCAACTACTTAAGTAAGCCTTGTAGTGATTGCTAAGTTTCCCCTCCCACAGAGAGGGATGCAAAATGAAAACAGAACTTTACCCTAGAGAGTGGGAAGAAACACTGGACTTCCAAGCCTAAGGGGGTGGAAGATAAAAGAATCAGTTTTTGGATTGAAATAAAAGTGATGGCCATGTGTTATATTATTTGCAGCTTGATGCTTCTTTATATTACCAAGATTTTCCTACTGTAATTAAGGTGCTTTTCTTTAGATTGCAATATGACGTTATTGTGGAAAAAAACAGCTTCTCTCTGAGTTCACAGCATAGGTAACTGCTGCCAAAATAGACATTTATCACAACACAGAAACTTTGGACATAAAAACCCAGGTTTTATTATTGTGCTCAAGAATAGGTTCAGGCTTCAGAGAAAACCTAAACAATCATTAGAATTCTAATAATACTACTTATAGGAAAAATTACATGAGAGTGGCAGTGATGTAATACTGTTACATATTATAATCCTGTACATTTTTCTTAGGCCATAAAAGTGAAAGATGTTAGATCTATAATGTTAGGCTTCTTTCAATGGCATAAAAGTTGAACAAACTTGGTTAAAAAGAGACATAATTTCATATAACCCCTAAGGAAACAAACGTCAAGATAAACTAAATCAGAATACAGATTAAACTACATTTAGAGGAATCATAATAAGTTGATTAAGGGAGAGGATTTACATGTCACTAAGAATTTAGGGACAGTGGAGATTCTTCCTCTATCTTTTTATCTAAGGAATGTTGAAGGTTCTGAAGTAAATTCTTATATGCTATGGGACAAGTTTTGATCAGGGAGGTCAATATTAACCAAAATTTTCAGGAGGAATAAACAGAAGTAAAAATTTCCCATAACAATCTCCAAGTTATTTGTTAACAGTTGAGTCTAAGAAGGAGCTTCCTGGAGAATGGAGTCTAAACCAATACAGAGTTACTTGAATCCAGGCCCCAAGTGGATTCAGGAATAAATGGAAAAGAATGTTCTCCTAAGCACCTGAAGAACTCATTATGAGCATACTTACCCAAATAAATCAATGTATACTTTGATCCTATGGATTCTATGAATATTTTTGTTGTTTGTCCTTTATTTTCAAAAGAGGACCAATGATATCATGGAGATTTAAGTAAGACAGAGCTGCACAAAATTGTCAGTCTCATTCTGTCTTCAGACATCAAGTCCAGTGGTAAGACCAAAGTCAGGAGTGCTGGTAATAGTCTGGAAGGCAGTGGATGATTTGGAGCCTTTGATATCTAAGCAAGCTTTAAGCACTTCTGCTTCAACTGTCTTCATGGCTATTGTTCTCATTCATCCCTCCAGGAAAAGTCTTCACTTATCCAACATCCCCCTACCTCATTTATGGGTTTGAGGTCCATTGGTTACCTCAACCTGGTTTTAGCCCATCTGGTGAGATGATTTTACCAAGATGTGTCTACAGCTTCCTGGAGCCACAGGTGATAGTTGAGTGCCAGGTGGACACCAAAGGTGGAGAAGCAGCCCTGAAAAGGTCTGGGCAAGCCCTCACACCTTAAATGCTAGTACTCCCTGAACACCTCAAACACCCCAGGACTGCATGTGAAACTTATTAGGAGGGGCAAGGGACACTATCACAACACAACCCACTGTTAATTGTTGAAATCCTAGGGCTCCCACAACTAGCTCTAGAGGGAAAATTGGTAAATAGTAGAAACCAAAGCAGACAGTTACTATCTGTCTTAATCATACCAGTCACTACTGCCAGAGTCAATGATCTCACTTTATAAGAGAGATAGGTAGATACCCAGCTTTTGGGATAAGTGCTCACTATTTGGCAAAAATTGCTGGGAAAATTGGAAACTAGTGTGGAAGAAACTAGGGCTTGACCCACACCTAATGCCACATACCAAGATAAGATTTAAATGAGTTCATGATCTAGATATAAAGAGTGATATTATAAGCAAATTAGAGGAACATAGTATAATTTACTTCTCAGACCTGTGGAGATGGAATAAATTTATGTCCAAAGAAGATTTGGAACTCTTAACTGAACACCAGGTAGATAATTTTGACTATATAAAGTTAAAAAGTTTTTGTGCAAACAAAACTAATGCAGACAAAATTAGGAGGGAAGCAACAAATTGGGAAATCATCTTCACATTTAAGGGTTCTGATAAAGGACTCATCTCTAAAATATATAAAGAAATAAATATATAAAATATATTTATAAGAATTCAAGCCACTCTCCAATAGATAAATGGTCAAAGGATAAGAACAGACAGTTTTCAGAAGATGAAATTAAAACTATTTGTAGTCATACAAAAAGGTGCTCCAAATCACTATTGATCAGAGAAATGCAAATTAAGACAACTCTGAGGTACCACTACACACCTGTCAGATTGGCTAAGATGAGAGGAAAAGATAATGACGAAAGTTGGAGGGGATGTGAGAAAACTGGGACACTGATACATTGTTGGTGGAACTGTGAACAGATCCAACCATTCTGGAGAGCAATTTGGAACTATGCTCAAAAAGTTATCAAACTGTGCTTACCCTTTGACCCAGCAGTGTTTCTATTGGGCTTATATCCCAAAGAGATCTTAAAGGAAGGAAAGGGACCCACATGTGAAAGAAGGTTTGTGGCAGCTAGTGTAGTGGCTAGAAACTGGAAACTGAATGGATGCCCATCAATTGGAGAGTGGCTGAATAAATTATGGTATATGAATGTTATGGAATATTATTGTTCTGTGAGAAACGACCAGCAGGACAATTTCAGAGAGACCTGGAGAGACTTGCATGAACTGATGCTCAGTGAAGTGAGCAGAACCAGGAGATCATTATTCACGGCAACAACAATACTATATGATGATCAATTTTGATGGACATGGCTCTCTTCAACAATGAAATGCTTCAAACTAGTTCCAATTGTTCAATAAAGAAGGCCATATACACCCAGAAAAAAAAGAGAGAGAGAGAGATAGGTAAGTGAAGTGAAATAGCTAGTCCATCTGGCCTGGAGTCAGAAAGACCAAAATTTAAATTCAGCCTTATTAGCTGTGTCATTTCATTTCCCTTAGCCTCAGTTTCTTCATCCATAGAATTGTGATAATAATAACACCTTAATTCTCCCCTCCCCCTCACCCAGGTTTGCTGTGTGGATAAACTGAAATCATATTCATAAAGTGCTTTTCAACCTATTCTATGGATGCCCATCAATTGGAGAATGGCTGAATAAATTATGGTATATGAATGTCATTGAATTTTATTGTTCTGTAAGAAACGACCAGCAGGATGATTTCAGAGAGGCCTGGAGAGATTTTCATGAACTGATGAGCAGAACCAGGAGATCATTGTACACAGCAAAACCAAGATTACATGATGATAATTCTGATCGGCATGGTTCTCTTCAACAATGAAATATTTCAGACCAGTTCCAATTGTTCAGTGATGAAGAAAGGCATATACACCCAGAGAGACGGATATGAATGTGGACCACAACATAACATTTTCATACTCCCTATTGATGTTTGCTTGCATTATGTTTCCCTTCTCAGATTTTTTGTTGTTTATTCTCTTTCTTATTTTTCTCTGGTTTGATTTCATTTTTCTTGTGCAACAAGATAATTGTATAAATATGTATGCATATATTGGATTTAATATATATTGGATTACTTGTCATCTAAGGGAGGGGGTGGGGAAAGAGGAGAAAATTGGAACACAAGTTTTTCAAGGGTTAATGTCAAAGAATTGTCCATGCATATGTTTTGAAAAATAAAAAGCTTTAATTAAAAAAATAGAAAAATAAAGAGGTGCTCTTACAGTTTCAGCAAAAATGGGAGACCTGGTTAGAATTTGGACCAGGAAATAAACTAGAATGCACCTCAGTGGCTTAGTAGATACAGAACACCACACCTGGAGTCAGGAAAACCCAAGTTTAAATCCAATCTCAGCCACCTACTAGCTGTGTGATCTTAGGAAAGTCACTTAAATCTCTATTTGCCTCAGTTTCCTCAGCTCGAAAAATGTTAATAATAATAATAGTACCTACAGCATAGAATTGTTGTAAAGATCAAATGAAATCATATTTGCAAAGTACTTAAAACAATGTTTGGCTCTCAGTAAATGCTTTATTATTATTATTATGCAGAAAGAAATATATTTGTGATAAGAAAAGAATGGAATTAATAACTTTCCAGATAGTTTTCACTTAAGGAAAGCCAACAGATGTGGTATACTTAGATTTCAGAAAAGCTTTTGGTATTCTTGTAGACAAGATGAAGAGATCTGAGCTGAGTAGTGAATCCAGAATAAGTTCAATGCCAAATAAGGTAAAATTTTATAAGCTGCCCATAAGTAGGATGAGATAACTGATGAGATAATGAATAATGAGATAATGAATAGCTGGATAACTGATAACACTCACTGGAGATCTTCCACGTGATAAATTCTCATGATAGAAGGGATGCTCATTCATTTAAGCAGGGTAGGAAAGATCTGGCCTGTGGGAAATATATCATTTGGTCTGGCCCTGTCAAGACATACACAGGTGATGATGAGCTGAAAGATAGGTTTTTTCCCAGCCTCCCTCTGCTTGAGTTTTTAAGTTGATAACCTATGTGACCACAAATGATGTCATAAATATCTAAATGGCTCTTGGCGGAAAAAGATTCCCCTCCCCAGATTTAAAGGATGAACTAAAATAGATTCTTAGGCTTCTTTCAGCTCTTTAATACAAACAGCACCAGTGAAACTGACATAGTTGGGTCACTTAGAAGATACCACAAGGAAAGGAATAATGAAACAAGGGAACTGATTTTTTTAAGTACTTAGATTAATATACGGAAGTCATTTGGAGCAATTAAAGAAACAAAGACCATAAATATTAAGGGAGAAATAAGGAGGAGATAAAGAATATAGGGTGTCCTGAAAGTATTAGTTTTAAGCTCATTTAACCTACACTGGAATTTTAGGGATATCCTGCATAATTACTTATATTTACATAGCATCTTAAGGTCTTGCTTTCCTCACAACAGTTTTATAAATGATAGTCTGAGAACATTAGTGTATTATATATGAAGAAACTATGACTCAGAGAGGGAAGTGACTTGGCCAAGGTCATGTTGCTAAGAAGCAGAAAAGATGAAATTCAAACCCAAGCTTCCTGATATTTTTTCTCTTCCAATATACTGATTCTTAGATGCTGATAAAGTATGAAAAAGAAAAAAGGAAAACAGAAAAAGCTACTAGGAATGAACAAAAATAGTAGACTTGTTGCAGAAAAATGAGTTTTGTTCCAAGTCTAGAAAACAGATGAGAACAGAGAGGGAATGTCGAAAGGAATTAGTGAAAAGAAGAACCAAAGATATTATATGTAATGATATGTAAAGATATTATATGTAATGAGCATGCTATGAATGATGCACAAGGGCCTGAAGAAGAAGAAAAGTGGGAGAGAGAAAGTTATACAGATTCTGAGACAAGTTTCTCAGAAAGAGAGGAGAAGAAGGGGAAAAAGCAGCTCAAAGGAAACCTTGAAAGATTAATTAAAATCATACAAACATAGATATAGTATAAGGGAATTCATAGGCTGTGATTCATAGGCTAAAGATGCTGCCGAAATAGGGTTTGGAGAAGAAATTTAAAATGTAATTTTGTTCAAGAAAAAAGTGGATGACAGAGAAATTTAGTGTGTAAATTGGGCTTCTCCAACTAGTTAATAAAGAAGAGATTCTTGGGTATGTAAATTTTAATTGCAAAGAATGTGTATATTGAAAAACGTGTGTTTTGTTTGGAAGATGCATGATCACCTACATGAATGAAAAATACATACAAGTGCACGCCCTGCCCCTCAAAAAGATGGAAGGCAGGTGAATAGAACACTAGGATTGGAATCAAGGAAAAGCTATGGGGTGCAGTGGATGTATCTTTGCCAAATGGGATTATGAAGAGTCAGAAAAGACTGAAATTATTCAACAATAACAAATAGGAGTCAAGAGGACCTGAGATCAAATTTTACTTCAGGTTACTACCAGTATAATCCTGGTCAATTCATTTAATCTCACTTACCTACAATTTTCCTTATCTGTAAAATAGAACTCTACCTCCTAAGGTATTATGAGGCTTAAATGAGGCAATGCCTATAAGGTATTCTACAAATCTTAAATAATATATGAAATTATCTATTATTACTCAGAGGATCATAAATTTAAAGGTCATCTAGTTAAGAGAAGTTAAATCCAATTTCAACACAGATATTAGACAGCAGAATCCTTTCAGAATTCTTTCCACTTTACCATGTTATCGTGCTATACAGTCACACAAACAAACAAGTAAGGAGAAAGAATTTCAGAGGTGCTCTTGTCCTTAGAATCAGTTTGTAAAGATTCAGTAGTGGATCTTATTCTTATTTGGCTACATGTGCTAACAGATTATAGTATGTTTACCAAAAACAAAAACAAAGAAAGAGGCCCATAGGATTTATAAGTAAGAAATAATAAAGGCTGTAACATGTTTTGTTCTTGTTCAATCATTTTTCAGTTCTATTTAACTCTTTGTGACCCCATTTGGGGTTTTCTTGGCAAAGGTACTATCCTTCTCTAGCTCATTTTGTAGATGAGGAAACTAAAGCAAAAAGTGATTTTCCTAGGGTCACACAGTTGATATCTGAGACCAGATTTGAACTCATGAAGTCTTCCTGACTCCAAACCCAGTACTCTGTGCACTATGGTGCAATCTAGTTGCCCTGTGATATGCTATTAGAAAGCAGTTACCTTTTCTAACAATGTGATGGTAGCAACCAAAAATAATGTCTCGAGTTCGGAAATTTGACAGATAGTATAGACAATGAGAAAATTCCTCTTAAGATAGGAGAAAATCACAAATTAGTGAGAGGAATGATCAAGAGGAAGAAAAGTCCATTCTACTTTTAGGATTCCAGAAAGTGGTGGGACATTTAAAAAATGATATTGGGAAAGCTCTCAAGGAAAGCAATCAAAATAAAAATCAAAAGACATAAGAAAATTAATTACAAAATCAAGGTGATCCAAGAAGAAGAAAAAAGATCAAACAACCATAAAGACATTGCTTATAGACATCTTAGAATGCACAAAGCAATGAGTGCATTACTAGGATTAAAGATAAGAATAAACAGCTTAAAATTGCATCTCAGAAGAAATCAGAATAATGAGTGGATTCTTTGCAAAACTATCAAAGGAACAAGTAAAGCAATAGAGAGAGGCACCAGGATTTGTATTAACTAATGACAGAGCATAAATAAAACAATTAAAAATGTGATTAAGTAGCTACTGCATAACAAGCACTGTTCTAGGTGCTGAACATAGACCAAAAAACTAGTGAGCTTACATTCTACTAAGAATGATCTAGGATAAATTTAAGTAAATAAAGATAAAATATACTTATATGGTCATTCAAAAAAATTTTAAGAGGAAGAGAGAATTAGTAAGGTGGGGGAATCAGAGAAAAGCCTTCTATGTGAAGCTGTGCTTCACATAGAATTCATGGATGGAATGGAATGAAAAATTCATTCCATGAATTCTTTCATGATTTGTACGAAATTATAGAGATGGGAAATGGAATGGCATGTGGGAGAAACAGCTAGGAAGCCAATTTAACTGGAACAGAGGTTGTACAAGGAATAATTTGCAGCAGATAGAGCTCTGGATTTACAATCAAGAAGGAGCTCAAATCCTGCCTCAGAAGTTTATGCTTCATTCTCCTTATCTGTAAAATGAAAGTGCTGGACTCAATGGTTTGTGAGGTCCCTTCCAGCTCTGAATTGATGATACTATTATTTATACTCCATAAAACAATACTGTAAAAGTAGATGAGAACAAGATTGTGAAAGACTTTAAAAGCCAGCCTTGGGATTCTGGACTTTATTTTAGAATCAATAGGGAGAAATATCTATGTTTTAAAAATATGATTTGGTAGCTACATTGTGAAAAAAAATGGATAGGAGAAAGACTAGGGGTAAAAAAAAACAAGTAGAAGAATACATTAATGGTCCAATTGAATTCATGTGAGTGAAAAAGAGAGAGTAAATGAAAGAAAAATTATGGGGTTATAATTTGTGAAACTTGGCAATTGATTGGATATGAGGATTGTGGGAAAGGACAAAGCAGTCAAGGAAAATTGCAAAGAACCTGGTGATTGGAAAGTTGATGGTTATAACATAAATTGAAAAGGTTGGGAGAGAAATAGGCTTGAGTGGAAATATAAGTTCCTTTTGGGTCATGTTAAATTTGTGAATACCTACAAGAATATCCAGGTGTAGAAATTTCATAGATAATTGATATATTGGACTGGAATTCAGGAGAATAATGAGGTATGATTATATAGATTTGATAAGGATTTGCATTGCGGTAATCAATAAATCATTGCAGCTGATAAGATTACCGAGGGAGAGGATGCATAAAGAGAAGAGAAGAAAAAATGAGAGAAGAGAAAAGGAGAGGAGAGAAGAGAAGAGAGGAGAAGAGACAGGAGAGGGGACGGAAGGGGAGGAGAGGGGAGGGGAGGGGAGGGAAGGGGAGGGAAAGGAAGAGAAGGAGAGTAGAGGGGGAAAAGGATAGAAGGATAGGAGAAGAAAGGAAAAGAGAGGGAAAGGGAAGAATATTAAATACTAATAATGAATAGTAAAGGAAGAAAAGAATAGGGAGAGAGGAGAAAATAAGAAAATCCAAGTCAGAACTTTGGGGGATGCCCACATTTAGTAAATGAAAAGATAGGAAGAGGAGATATCACACCTCAAGAAGTGTTCAGTAAGATTAAGTTGTTGAAGAAAATACTAGCTTCACCAAAGCATCACTACTGATTTCTATAAGTCATTTGATAATGGTCTGAGAAAACCGTAGCTGCTTCTTTTTATTAGAGACTTGTGGGAATAAGAAGTGTTAATGACAATATTTTTAAATGGAGAGAAGAAAATTAGAAGCTACAGGCCCATATTCTACTAGATAATGATCACAAGATTTATGCAGGAACACTGCCATAACAGGAAAAGAGAAGAGCCTACCAATGAACCAAAGACAAGGGGGGGAAAGAGCACAGCTGAGAGAGTTTAAGATAAATAACTGCTTATTGAATGTTTGAGCTATAAACCTCATTTTTAATTTAAAAAAATATGAAACACAAGAAAAATGAAGAGTACAAAGAAAAAAAAAACACTGATATGCAGACTGAGCTAATAATAACATATACAGATGATATACAATAGCAACAGAAAGGAGAACATTGTAAGTATATTTAATTAGATCTAATCAGACAGTAAAATAACTTTTAAGTATGAGCTAATGAGTATATTTCTGCTCACTGTATTTGCTCACAAAGGCCTAGGGAAAAGTTGATGATACTTGTGAGCAAGTATCATCAAAACAAATACAGAAATTGATGTCTTTTTGATCAAGATTTGAATGACCTAAGTCAAGTAGTCCAAGAGAGGCCAAATCTCCCATTTGATTAACCAATCAGAGGTAATTAGATATTCCTCTTTGAAGGCATATAAACTGCAGAATCTACCACCATTTGAGGGGGGAAAGTCTTTGGTTTTAGAGACAGCCAAATGACCATCCGTTAATTAATTAATAACCTTCTGGCCTTATTAATAAAATGATTAAACTAACCAGAAACTATGTCTCTCAAGCTCTTTAATGATCACAGTTATGGCAACAGATGAAGAGACTTTAGAGGGAAAGGGATTGTCTGGTTTGGGTTCTCCCAGGAAAAAAGTACTCTCCTTTTTTCCTTTGAGCACTCGAAGTAAGATTATTCACCTAGAGAGAAGCCCTTTCCTGGAGAACTCAAACTGAAATTTTGACTCTCCCCTGATTCTAACCTTCCATTATCTCTGCATATATCTGTCTATGTGTATGTTCTAAGTGTTTGAACTACAGCTTTTCTGAATATTTACTCTCAACAGTAAGGGGTGGTCTCCTCAGCACAGGGATAGAGACATATTGATTGTTATTTCATGCACAGATTTTTGAAGAGCTACCTGGGAGATTTGGATACACTGTGGAATAAAAGGTCTCAGTCCTGTCAAGGAAAAGTAGTCTAAAGTCTCTTGCAGGAGAGTTTTGATAAGAATAATCCTAGAATTATAGGAAAAAGTGTAGTGTTCTGCCAAAGAGAAATTTTGAAAATTCTCTTTAACAGATCTCAATATCAAAACTAAGTTATTATGAGAATACAACTGTCTTTCTGTATTTTTAGATGTTTGTTTTCAATCTTAGGATATAGCCTATAGGGTAAAGACTCCCTCAGGCTATTGAAATTGGAAGTTTGGGAGGGAGAATCGGGTAAAGGGTTTTCTCTCTGAGATCCTTCTTAAAGTAAAAGGCCCAGTTTTTACCAAGGCACTCAGGGCTCTAATCTCCTGGGACTGATAAGAGAATGGTCAAGTGAAGTGAAATTTTTTTAATGGATAGATGAAGTGAAATTCATCTAAAGTAAAATGAAATAGCCCCAAAAGGAACTTTTTTTTTCTGTGATGGAAGGAAGACAAAAGGAAAAGCCTATGCCAGATGAGGTTTATAAGTAATGGTCTTTAACATATTTGAAGGGGAATACTTACAACAACAGGATTAATCCTAAACTGAGAGATGAGACTCGATAGAGATTGGAAAAACTGTAGAAAAAAAATCTATTTTGGCTGGAAAAGAAATAAGACTTCAGTTATGTTTTAGTCAGATGAACATTTTAAACTTGATTTGTAGATCTAAAATCTGTGCTGGTGAAAGGGCTTTTAGATACATATTACCCTTAATGTTTTAAGGGAAGGGAGATGTAGAAAAAAAAAACAGATAAAGTAACTGAGGGAAGAACAACCAGCCCAATATCCCAACCTTGTGGAAATTTGACTCCTCTGTAAGTAAAACTTCGAATGCTTTTTTTTTTAAATTGAAGAAAAAACAGAGTCTCTCTCCTCTCCATTTCTGACTCTTATCAAAGCTGGAGAGACAGACAAGAGGAAGATAGATAAGGGAAATATTAGAAACTAGTAGAATAAGATGCAGTCTGGAATATGGTTGGAAGATTAATTAAAGAAAAATAGTTATAGCAGCTCTTTTGTGGTGGTTAAAGATTGGAAATCAAAAGTATGCTCATCAACTGGGGAATGACTAAATAAGATGTAATATGTGATTGTAATAGAATATATGTGTAAGAAATAACAGATTTCAGAAAAATCTGGAAAGACTTATATGAACTGATGCATAGCAAAATGAATTTTAAAAAATGAATATTGTACACAGTAACAGCAATATTGTTCATTGAAGAATTGTGAATAACAGCTATTCTCAGCAATATGATACAAGAATCCCAAAAACTTAATAATGAAGCATACTATCTGCCTCCAGAAAAAGAACTGATATCGACTGAATATAGACTGAATCATGCTTCCTTTTTTTTTTCTTTTATGTGAATCATCTTGAACAAAATGGTTAATGTGGAAATGGCGAGGTCTTGGGTAGTCAGGTGGGCATTGGCAGAGAAAGCAATCTGGAAGCTTACCTACTTCCTGAGGCAAATTCGGAAGAGTTCTCAAAAGATTATAAGTGAACAATTATTTTGTTCTTAAGTAGGCCTTTGGTTCAAGTGGATTTTTGGTCACAATCCCCATCTCAGATGGAGGTCTCTAGAAACCCTACCTTTACTATATCCAGTCAGAAAGCCAAATTATAATGTCAACCCCCTGAAGTTTTATTTCCCCTCTAAAAGATCTGCTCATGCTGTGGATTCCTGCTAAACTTCTCTATGAACTTAGTTGGTCAGTCAATGCCATGATCCCACCTTATGGCATCTTCCTTCTTAATGACATCTTCCTCCTGGTTACTGGTAGAAAACTTTGTCTTGTTAACTGTTTAAAGAAAGAAAGAAAAAGAGAGAGAGAGAGATAAAGAGAGAAAAAGAAAGAAAGAAAGAAAAAAAGAAAGAAAGAAAGAAAGAAAGAAAGAAAGAAAGAAAGAAAGAAA
>JAJPUD010000107.1:136259-178052 GCA_023553655.1 Myrmecobius fasciatus
AAAGAAAGAAAGAAAGAAAGAAAGAAAGAAAGAAAGAAAGAAAGAAAGAAAGAAAGAAAGAAAGAAAGAAAGAAAGAAAGAAAGAAAGAAGGAAAGAAGGAAAGAAAGAAGGAAAGAAAGAAGGAAAGAAAAGAAAAGAAAAACTCTTTCCTTGCTAACTTCTCTTGGAATTTAGCCTGCTCTTAGCAGCATAATAAAATTTTTTCCCCTTGATTTGGAGGATGTCTAAGCGTATAAATTCTTTTGGATGACTTGTGACACTGGCCCATAACCCCAATATACTTTTGGGTATCACCCCATACCTGCTCATTTGCTAACTAATCCCATCATTCTGGTGACCTGGTACAGGAAGAATATTACTATAACCTATAACTTTAACATTTTGACTTCCCTGCACAGGGAATCTCAATATTTTGGTGGCCCTGTATGGGGAACCTCAACAGAAATATTTTACATAACTGCACGTGCAAAAAAAAACAAAGATTCAGGAAAAATTTTGTAATTTAATTTGAAAGCCAATACAAGCAATTATATAAAGTTAAGAGATATTTGTAAGCAAGGTGTTGCTAAGTCATAATTAAAATCTGTTATATACTACCACTTTAAAAAAATCTTTTGCAGTGTATTAGCTGGAAATAGTGCTTCTATTGAGGTTGGGAAGGGGACCCCAAAAGTTTGGGGTCACAAACCAGTGTCCCTGAGGCAGACTGTAAAGCCAGAAAATTTGGAATTACTGACTTATTGTTAGAACAGAGGCCTCCCTTAAAATCAAAGAACCCCAAAATTATTGCTATCTCCCTTAGAAGCTATCAATTCCATCATATGAAATATTTGGAATAAATAGTCTTTAGATTTTAAAAAAAAACTTCATAGCTCTGAGTAGGAGAGAAGGGCTGCATTTAGGAGTTTGTCCAAATGTTGGGGGGACTGTCATAGAAACCCTGAGCTACATCCATGTTAGGGATATGACTGTTCATGTTCATTGGTGGGGGTTTATGTTTCCGTGTATTTGCCCCTCCAAGGGTAAAAAAGAAATTGTGAATCTTTATGCAATGGTATGCAAAAGAAAGCATCTTTAAGATCTAAGATAGAAAATCATTGTGTCCCCTGGGATACTTGTATTGGGCTCATGGCTTCTACTGACCATTTGCTCTGATTATAGAAATTTGCTATAAGAAGAAAAAGCAGGGACATGATTATAATACCATCAAAACAGCTCCTTCAAGCCTCAGCCTGAAAGCACATACATGACAGGATATAGCATCCTTAGATTTGTCTGACAGCCAATCATGTGGTAATAATTCTACCTCTTAGCCAGACTCAGGAATAATCAGGTGGGAAACAAAGAAAAAGAAATGGGAAACTGAGTCAGAAGGATTTCACTTTAAGCAGAGGCTAAGATTGTCCCCCCAACTCTTGTCCAGATAAGTCATTTACTTAGACATTTCAAGAAGGTATTCTCTGAGTAATTTATGGCATTTCTCTCAAAATGGTGGGCTACTAATTTAATTATTAGGTAAGCAAATTCAGAACTCAAAAGAATATTAGTTACAGTACCAAGAGATTTTATCTCTAATAGCAAACTCTACCAATCACAGCTTAGAGCGTGATATGCACATAGGAGATTTTATTTAACATGTTTTATACGTTTAAACTTATCCTGGTGCAAAGGATCAATCATTATACAAGCTTATAAATTCTTAGTAAACATAATTCCTTGTTTAGAAACTATAAATCCTAAACAGGCTCATTTCTCAGGGCTCTGACCTTGCTTATCCTGATGGTTTCAAGAAAACTGGAAAGCTTACAAATTAATGGGAGTTGACAGAGACCCCAGGGAAAGGGTTGAGCTTGCTGTTGCCCCCCGAAGCTATTCTTAGTGTTTTCATGGACTGGGCTGTTTGATACCTCCCCCACCATTCTGTGAAGGGGGAAAGGTGCTGCACAACTCATACTTGGAGGTGAACTAATAGGTTTTACACGATGACAATAACTCCAAGTAGCTTAGTTAACAATTTTAGAATTTTCCTAAGTAATAACCAAATAATTTTAGTTGTAGTTTCTATTCCCTTAAATAAGTTTCTCTTTTGTTTTAGGGAGAAAACAAGACAATTCTTAAAACAGAGATAGAACAGATTTTAAAATTGACTTTACTTAATGAGATTCTCTAGATTCTGATTAAATGTCCTAAACAAACTGAATTGCAATTTGGTTATTTTCCAATTAATACAAATCATTCCTCTTTTGTGAGCCAGGAAAAGGGTCAAAATGCCAGTTTTTACTGACAGAGCCCTCAGAAGTCTGACTCTAGACAAGTAGAGTTTTTAAAGCAAATTGCTTTTCTGTTTTCCTAAAATTCCCAAATTCTACTGTTTACACTATTAATGCAAATCGATTACAATTTACATATTCCTTTAGTGGGCTTTAACTAGAGCTCCTTTAAAATTGCTTTTTACCATTATATCTCAAACAAATTTCCAAATTACTTTATATATACATAGAAATCATTTGTCTGTTGGTCATATCTAAAACAACAGTAATTATCAAATATGAAGCAATTATAGCCAATAAAGCAGTTAACATTCATATAGCACATTTCATGCGAAGCACTTTTGCAAACATGTGGTCTTCACAACATCTATGATTTCTCTTTACAAATCAGAAAACTGGGCAGAGGTATAATAATTTGCCATAAGTTACATAGTTAATACATATCCACAATTGAAACAGAAAATGCTGATCTTACCAAATGCAGAGGCTGACTAGCTTTCTCACCTCCCATTGCCATGCTAGGTGGTACCAGGGGTACCCAAATTCTTCCCAGGCAGTTCCTGGATAGAACCTGCTGAAGGCTGGTGATTGGTTCCAGGAGTTCCATTTGATGGTAGTTTCAGGTGCCAGGGTTCAGCAATGCTGACCATTGAGCCTGACTCTCACTCCATCCCCATTCCCCCAAGCTAGGTTGGGGAGGAGTTTGGACAAGGTTGTATGGGGTCCCCACAGCTGCTTCCCTTATTTCTACAGATGAGGCAGAATTTGAGTTTTAATCTGATCTGATATGAGAGAAATTAGCAAATAGAGGGACTTTGGCTATATTGATCTTGTTAGCAACCCCTACAACTGAGATAAATTCAGGACCACTCTAAGGAATGGAGTGGAAAGGGTCCCTTATTAATACCTTCTGGGGTGCTTTCCCAAAGGAGCAGAAGGGGATTCTAGACAAGATAGTAGTTGTCTAGTAGCAAAAAGTTATTGACCTAGTTTGTTTTTCCTTTTCCTTTTCTTCCAGAATGGGATAAATTCCTGGAATTATCCATAATGTTTCAGAAATTTTTTTTGCAATCTTAAAATGACTAATTGCCAAACTTTTTTTTTTTAAATTTTATTTTATTTGCATAACATATGTGTGGGTAATTCTTCAACAATAACCCTTACATAGCTTTCCATTACGAATTTTTCCCCCCAACTTCCCCACCCCTTCCCTAGATGGCAGGATATCCACTACATGTTAATTATGTTAAAATATTGGCAAATCGAATATATGTATACATATTTCCAAACTTATCATTGTTGTGCAAGAAAAATCTTATCTACACAAACGATATATCAGATAAAGGAAACACAATGTAAGCAAACATCAATCAAGGAGTATGAGAATGTTATGTTGTGGTCCACATTTCGCATCCCTCTCTCTGGGTGTATATGGCTTTCTTCAGTGAACAATTGGAGGTGGTTTGAAACATATCATTGTTGAAGAGAGCCATGTCCATCAGAATTAATTGTCATATAGTACTGTTGTTGCCGTGTATAATGATCTCCTGGTTCTGCTCATTTCACTCAGCATCAGTTCATTTAAGTCTCTCCAGGCCTCTCTGAAATCATCTTGCTGGTCATTTCTTACAGAACAATAATATTCCATAATGTTCATATACCATAATTTATTCAGCCATTCTCCAATTGAAGGGCATCTATTCAATTTCCAGTTTCTAGCCACTACAAAAAGGGCTGCCACAAACGTTCTTGCACATGTGGGGCCTTTTCCTTTCTTTATGATTTCTTTGGGATATAAGCCCAATAGAAATGCTGCTGGGTCAAAGGGTATGCACAGTTTGATAACTTTTTGAGCATAGCTCCAAATTGTTCTCCAGAATAATTGCCAAACTTCTTAATCATTGCTTACAAAATTTTGAGAATCTGCTAAGATGTTATTTTAATTTGCTAACTTTTTTGTGTAGCCCCCAGCTCAGTCAGAACTGAAGTCTACACAAAAAACTTAGGCTTTTTAAGAAATTTTCCCAGCATTCTAATTACAGCATAGAGGTTTTTTGTTTTTTGTTTTTTCTTGCTAGTTGTATTTTAAGTTTTTTCAGGTAACAAAAATTACCCCCACAGAACAAACATGACAGACATTCTGCACAGAGATGAAAACACAGACAAAATGACATGAAAGAGGACTGTCCCATCTTTGCCAAAAGCTATCCTATAGCATTTTCATCTTCTCTGACGTCTCTGAGAAAGTGAAAGGGTGGCAAAAGTTAACTTTGCCAAAAATTGTAAGAATTTCCCAGTCTGGGCATCCCCAGTCAAGGAAAACTTGCTGAGCATGGAGCTTAGGATGACCCAGACAAGTCTTCTCCCAGTGCCTTGGGGTATCCCAGCTATAGGATTGTGGGAGAAAAAAATGGGGGGGGGCTTACCTTGACAAGGAAGGAATCAAGCCAAGGGAAGCCAGACTCTCCCCATATGGGCCACCAAATGTTGAGTTTAGGAAGGGGATCCCCAAAGTTTGGGGTCACAGATCAGTGTCACCAGGTGTCTCAAAAGAATTTGCAGGCTTGAACCCATTTCCTAGTCAAGAGCCAAAGTTTTATTGTACTTCTAATACCAATTGCATCAGACCAAGTTCCAAAAAAAATTAGCAAAGTGCTAAGAGAGAGGAGAAAGCTTTATCCAGCCTTCTCTCACTGACATGCTAATCCTATGGCCCAGGGTAAGGGCCAGGGAGTGGTCTCTGGAATTTGGTTCTCACTGACCAAGAGAATATCACTATTGTCTCAAGAGTTTGATCCATGGGACTATCCTGAGACAGGAAGCTATCTGACAGTCAGCAATAAATTGAGGAGTCATCTATTCAGAATCAGACAGATTGTTGTTCTTAGATGGGGAGTGTGGGAAGTTCCTGCGACAGACTCCAGAGCCAAAAGATTTAGGATTACTGATTTATTGTTAGAATAGAAGCCCCCCTAAAATCAGGGGACCTCAAAATCATTGCTGTCTCCTCCAGAAGCTATATTACATCAATTCTCTAACATGAAATGCTTGAAATAAATAGCTCTCGTGTACCATAATAAAAAAAATCATTGAAATTATAATGTTAAGTGTTTTTATTATTTCTTTAATTAGATTTAATTGCTTCATACTTGATAACTTTATGTGAGGTTTTTAATATGATCAGTGTACAATGCCAATGGTGATGAGATGAATGATTTTCTATGTAATGTAAGGTAATTTTGAAGCACATTCAACTAAATTAAGGTCACCTTATTGGTAATGGGTTTTGTTTAAAGTTTTAAATACATATTATTGTTCAGGGTATTATTATGCTTCTAAATTTTCTTATATTGTAAAATTTGATAAACAATTGTATCAGCTATGTTATATCTCCTAACTTTATATAATTGCCTGCATTGGCTTTCAAATCAAATTACAAAATTTTTCCTTATTTTTTTTTTGCATGTGAAATTATGTAAAACATTTCTGTTGAGGTTCCCCATACAGGGCTACCAAAATGATGAGGTTCCCTGTGTAGAGAAGTAAAAAATGTTGAGGTTACAGGGTACAGTAAGATTCTTCCTGTACTAGGTCACCCGAATGATGCGATTAATTAAAAAGCAATTTCTCTTATAATCTAGCTGTTGTTAGATTAAGAATTGTAGTTGAAGAAAAGAAAAGAAAAAAGTTAAGTCATTCTATTAGCTCTGCTAACCACATGCTGTAATATTCTGAAATATTGGTATTTAAGAGAAATTCACCTAAAATTGTTTAAAATTATTGTTTTAATCAAGTATTTACAAAGATATTTTAAAAAGAAAAATTGGAATCTTACTAAAAAAAAGACCTTATAAAATTTTTTTTGTATACCAACAAGGATTCTTAGAACTATCTAGTCATAAACTCTTATCAATCTTGTGCAAGAGTTTTCTATATCATAGAATTCCTGCTGGGTAAATGGGGAATTCTTGTGCAAAACAGAGGTTTAATTTTCAAGGCTTCCTCTAAGAATATGTGTGTGTGTGTGTGTGTGTGTGTGTGTGTGTGTGTGTGTGTAAATTTGGAGATTTACAACAATTGGCTAGTTTTATTTTTCTAAGGGTTTAAGCAAACTATGTAATCACTATCTTTGTGGGATTCCAGAATGTAATTATTATTTTTTTTGCTGTAATTATTTTCTTAATTTCTTTAAAGAAAAAGAGAAGGGGGGTGGAATATCAAGTAAAATTTTAAAGACCTGGTAAATTTTGTTCTTGTGATAAGGCTAATTTAATTGAGCATGTTCTTTTTGGATTATAAAAACTCAAAATCCTTCTCATTACAAACATCTTTTTAACCAGAGGAAAGTGATAAGTAGGAATTTTGTGATGATTAGGAATTTATTTTGCTGTTATACTACTTTTGGTAATTATTTATGTCACTTAAAGACATTTTATACCAAGTTATATTTGATAAATTCCAATTTTTAAGATTTATTTTTGCTTTAAAGTTGGAGAAGAGAGATACATATGTCATTTTAGGTGTTTCCATCTAATTCACTTCATGAAAATTTAGTGGGGAGAGTTTTTTAACATGGGATAAATTTTAAGTTGTTTTTAAGAAAGATAAATACTTTTAGGAAGGAATGTTAAAGTAAAAAATTCTTTTGAAAAAATTTTTGTGTAATTTTTAAAAGGCCTACTAAATTTTATTTGTAAGCTAATTTATTGCAATAATTTGATATTGATAATAATTGTATTCAGGCCTACTATAATTAGTGAGATGATTGAGAAAAAAACTTTTTTGGGGGGAGGGGAGAACATAAATATTCTTTTCTGAGGTTTGTTGTGTCCTTAGATTAGTCTTAAATGGACACTAAGAAAAAAAAATCAGCAATCTGCAGGTCAATGGAAACAACATCCAAGATCAAAAGTTAATGAATATTTATTCCTGGGAATAAGGTAGGGAAATTACTTTAGGAAGGCTAAGGTTGGATTCTTCTTAATTCATTTTCCCATATTAAAAAATCTACCCACCTGATTCCATTTGCAAGGCTCCTTATAATGATGTAGGCTTTGAGGACCAATTTTGATGCTGTTACAACCCTGCCCCATTTCTAACTTTCACCCTAGCAAATTTTTGTCCTTACGGCAAACACAGTAGAAGTTTATCATTGTAATACTGAATCTGTTAGGTATTAAATTACTATTAAAACATCTAAATTACTGTAATAAACTGTAACTAGGAAAGATTTTGCTATTTTGATTTGAATTTGTTGTCATTCCGTAACCTAAAAGAGTTAAATTAGTTTTTGAACTTTTCAAATGTATAAAATTCAATTCCTGAAGTATCTCATTCTTTCAAAATAATATTAGCAAAATTATACTAAGGTAAATAAGCTTGTGAAACGACAATGTAAATCTATTATGTTGGGAGGTTAAAGTAAGGAACTTCTTTTGTTTTCTTTTAAGAAACAGTCAGTTTATATTAGTAAAGAATAGTAACATAAGCTAAATTGTATTATTTTAATGGAAAATCTGATTTTACTCATGTTTGTTATTTAATCTAGCATTAGAACATGTATGTAGAATATGCCCTGAAATACATGCAAACTAATTAACAGCTATCTGAAAGATATTCCCATTGTTTAAAGGGATTCTGAGAGTAGTCTGTGTTTATGCTCATTTGAAAATAGTTAATAACTGAACAAGTTTTATTATAGACAGCTTTTCTCTATAAGCAATCTGAGGTTATATTTACATAGTTCATCCCTAGTTTTTTATTGTTTGTTATTAAGTGCCTTAAAGCAAAACCTACTATTGAACTTAGGGATGAAAGACCATTTACTTAGCATGACTACCACTTATGTCAAGATAACTTATAATTTTTCTGTGATGAATTTCTTACTATTATCAATGTAAGATTATACATAATATTTGCTGTCTAGAATATGTGATGCTTGAGAATGAAACCTACCTGAAGCTCTAAATATTGGAATCTGTTATTTAAAACCTGATATTATTCTGAATATAACTTCAGGTTTGATCATCAATGTCCCATGATGCCAGAAACCTTATTTATATGCATAAACTTCAGGTGGAGTTCTCATGAGAAAGATTGGGAGAATGCTTATTGGCATGGGCTGAGGTAGGAGTCTCCTGACAATTTCCACAATATCCACATTTCTTGAATGGAAAATATCCCATCTACCTAACGTTAAGCCTGACAATGCAATTGGCTCTCATATAATTCTTGCCTGGAATTGACAGTAAAATAAGATAAAACTTTCTTTTATGTTCCTATTCTTCTTTTGTGGCTATTTTTTAAAAATTATGTCAGTGTTCAGTATGTACACTTTATTAAATCTTTATTTTACAAACCAATAGTGGAATACAATTGAGTCACTACAATAAGATGCAGGTATAAAATCTGAACTCACTGGCCTAGAATTTTAGTCTATGCTATATTCTAAACAACTATGTAATTAAGTATTTAGCCTTGATATCTATTACTACCTATATATTCCTGTGTACATTAAGGTGCTTTAATTTCTCACAGTAATATGGGGATAATTAGCAAATGATGCTAAGACTTGTGAATCCAGGATATGATTCTGTTATTTAGTGAATATCATAACTGTCTCAGTTATGTGTTAAGGAAAGGAATGTCAGCACCATTAGTTATTTCAGAAGAAAAATGGTTTATGGTCTATCTTGTAAAAACTTTAAAGAGACATCCATTTTTGTTAGGGGTTATTCATTTGAACATGACTAAAAGTTGAAAATGTTTTATTATAAATAATTTACTTAAAATGAACTGTTCCGAAATTAACTATTCAATGAATAGTTATGTACTATGTATACATAACTATTTATATGTACTTTTCCTAATCTGGCAACTTTTAAAGAACTTCATTTTTATATTAGAGTCTATCTTCTTATTTTTAAAAAAAGTGTCTCTAAGAAAGATTTCTAAGACACACATGAACCACAGGACTGAATCAGATATTTTCAAAGGAACAGACAGAGGCACATCATGATTTTTTTTAAATGTTTACTGTAAAACAGGAAAAATAGGAAAAAAACAAACAAAAAAAGTAGTGTACTTTTCACTGTTTACATTTTTCCCTTTGTGTCTTTTATCTGTACTTACTAAAGGGACCTTCCCCCTTTGGTTTTGTCAATACATCAATCAATTTCTCCTATTTTCCTTTCATATTATTACCCATTGTAAGCCCTACAGTTAAGAAACTTTGATGAAGTTTTTGTAATATCAATTAGTTGAGGAGACTTCATCTCAATTAGAAACAAATGGGGGATATAAGAAATTAATATTTCTCTCTCATATTTAATAAATAATTATTGTATTAGTGCCAAGGATTTTCCCCCTTTCTAATTCCTCAAACAGAAACCAACTAGTGTGAAAAATCTTTCTTAGAGATTTATCCAATTAGATGAAATTAAAACCATTTATAGTCATATGAAAAAATGCTCTAAATCATTATTGACCAGAGAAATGCAAATTAAGACAACTATGAGATACCACTACATACCTCTCAGATTGGCTAAGATGACAGGAAAAAGTAATGATGAATGTTGAAGGAGATGTGGGAAAACTGGGACACTGATACATTTTTGGTAGAACTATGAACAGAGCCAACCATTCTGGAGAGCATTCTGGAACTATGCTCAAAAAGTTATCAATCTGTGCATACCCTTTGACCCAGCAGTGTTTCTACTGGGCCTATATCCCAAAGAGATCTTAAAGAAAGGAAAGGAGCCCACATATGCAAAAATGTTTGTGACAGCCCTTTTCATAGAGGCAAGAAACTGGAAACTAAGAGGATGCCCATCAGTTGGAGAATGGCTGAATAAGTTATGGTATATAAATGTCATGGAATATTATTGTCCTATAAGAAATGATCAGCAGGATGATTTCAGAGAGGCCTGGAGAAACTTACATGAACTGAGTGAAATGAATAGAAGCAAAAAAAAACTTTGCACAGCAACAAGAAGATTATATAATTATCAATTCTGATGGACAGGGCTTTTTTCATCAAGGGGGCTATTCAAACCAGTTCCAATGATCTTGTGTTGAAGAGAGCCCATCTACACCCAGAGAGAGGACTGTGGGAACTGAGTATGGATCACAACATACTATTTTCATCTTTTTGGTTTTGTTTGCTTATAGTTTGTTTTCTTTCTCATTTTTTTCCTTTTTGATCTAATTTTTCTTGTACAGCATGATAAATGTATAGAATAATTGCACATATTTAATCTATATTAGATTACTTGCCGTCTAGGGGAGGAGATAAGAAGGGAAGAAAAAAATTTTTGGAACACAAGATTTTGCAAAGGTGAATGTTAAAAATTATGTTTTGACAATAAACAACTTTAATTTTAAAAAGAGAGAGAGATTTATCCAAGCCAAGATTTAATCAGACAGTAAAAGAAATTTTAAGTGTGGGTTAATGGGTATATTCCTGCTCTTTGTTTTTGCTAAGACAGACCTAGGGAAAGATTGATTCTCCTTATTATCATGACAGCTGATATGGAAATTGATGTCTCTTTGACCAAGATTTGAGTGATGTATGTTATGTACCCCAAAATAGGCCAGTTCCCATTTGATTAACCAATCAGGGTGATTAGATATCCCTCAGTCTTTGAAGGGCATATATACTATAACTCTACTGCCATTAGGGTTTTTTGGTCTCAGCCAGGCAGCCAAATGATTATCATTTTATTAATAATCTGCTGGGTTTATTAATAAAGTGATTAAATTACTCAGAAACTATGTCTCTCAAACATTTTAATAATCACAGGTTCCAACTTTCCTGTGTTGTGTATTAGTAATGAATAATTACCATCAATGGAGTCACTGGTTCCAATGATGAAAGCACTTTTATAGCACTGTATGATGCTACTTTGAAAAATGAGATTTTTTTTCAATGTGGAAGTATATAGGACAAAAGAAAGACATATGGCATGTATGAGAAGGGTGTACTGTCCTGCCAGTGATAGTGTATGTGTGAAAAATGACGCCAGAGGCATTTTCAAGAATATATACATATATATCTCCATTTTTACAAAAATAATCCTCAATTCTTCAATGAATCTCATCAACATTGGTACTGTCTCCAATTTTGGAATTTGCAACCATTCTTCTCTCATCCTGTGTGATTATTGTTCAAGTCCATTGCTAAATTCTACATAGAAGCTTCCTCCAAACTTCAGGAAGTAGGAGGAGGGGAAGATTGATCCACATTTCCAGACATAGTGTGAATACCACTGGATCATAGCATTAATCCCTTTTTCTTACCATATTATCAGTCGATCTTTCCTTCCAGTCAAATGTCTTTCTTAAGACATTACACCACAATTCCTGCACAATTCTCAGTTGATTAATGTTTTGTAATTTGAGCTTCTTTAGTTTCCTTTAGGTAGGTTATTTGCAAAAAGATCTAACTAAAGAAGTATTCAGCATTCATTGATGACTAAACCATGCTGATGTAATAAAAACTACAAACAATCTAAGTTTTTATTGCTAAATCAATCAAATAATCAAGGTGCTAATATAACTAGACAAAATAATAAAATTCCATTGAAGGAACTAAAAGTTAACAATTTCACAGGAAACAATAAAGAAAAATAAATTGAATTCCTGTATTACTATAACTCAAATTATATTACAAAACAATTTTCATTATCAAAAACTATTTGTTAATCATTAAAAAAGAGAAAAGTAGATCCACAAAAGAGATGAAATAATCAAGACCTAGAAGCAAACAAATTCAACAGTCCATTAACCACAACAACACAACCTACTGAAAGTAAGACTCCTTATTCTATAAAACTGCTGAGAAATTCAGAAATTTACAATATATGTTTATTACAAGACTAATAATATTAAAAGTTCCAAATGAATGTGATCTAAATGTAAATCATTACTTCATTTAAAAAATGATTAAAGGAATGTTATGTTTTATAATGATAATTATGTGGAGAATTCACAACCAGACAAGATAGGAAAGATTATAAAAACAAAAATCAATTACTTTGATTGTGTGATACTTAAAAAGTTTTATGCACAAAAAAATTAATGTATCTATTGATAAGAGGATATGCTACAACAAAAGAAAAATAATTTTCCCTCTAAACATTTTGACAAAAATCTACATCTAACTTATAAAGGGAAATGACAGAAAAAAATTATAATCATTCTCCATGTTATCAAAGAATATTAAAAACTAGTCTACAAAAGACTAGATTCAAACTATTGACATAAAGTGCCGATGTACTAATAATTAGAAATCTGCAAATAAAATAATTCTAAAGTAGTACTTCTAGTCATCAAATTTTCATTTTGTGTTTGAAACAGGATTTGAACACAGGTCTTGCTGGCTTCAAATTCAGAGTCTTGACCACTATAACACATTGCTTCTCAAATAGAATGCACCAATTTTTATGCCTCAGTTTTCCTGCCTCATTTTCCCTAAATTGTTCTGCCTTAGTTTCCCTGGTGGCAACCCCCCTTCTTCCTGGCCACTAGAACTGAGATAATTAGTACTGTGCAGCTCTGGCCACTGGCATTCCAAAGAGTCATAAAACTCCAGATGGCTTATCTCAAATACCTAGATGACCCCTTTATCTTTCTGGTCTCAGACTTAGTGTCTCCTAGCTTCTTCCCAACTTATCAGAATTTAGGATCCTTTCTTATCCCCAACCTGTCAGAACTGAATTTATGGTCCTTTTCTGGAACTTCCATCCCCCAGTGCTTTACCACCACCACCACCCCTTGCCTTTGTTTCCCTGATCTCTGGAGCCCTATAAGAACCTCTGGAGTCCCTTGCTCATTGTTGGATGAGACAAGAGTCGCATCCACCTGGCTGGGGGTTGGCCATGGATCTTGTTTGGCCATGAATCCTGTTTATCTGGCAGTCCAGACTCTCCACTAATAAAATATTTAAAAAAAAAAAAACCTCTCTAATCTCTATCTTGCCTCAGTTTCTCCAGCATTACACAACTATTCTGTAAAGCAACTTGGAATTATTCAAGAAAAGCTATTACATTTTTCAAGCCCAGTGATTTCACTAATATTCTAAGAGAGATAATGGCAGAAAGGTCCTACATATACCAAAATACTTACAGTAACATTTTTGTAGTAATAAATAGATGGAAACAATTATGTGCCCATTGATTGAGGAAATGGCTGAAAATTAATGTAATGGAATATTATTAAACTATAAAAAATTAACCCCCAAAACTTGAAAGTGCATATATAAATTGAGACAAAGAAAGGTAAAAAGAACCATTAATAATAGTTAGCACTTATATAATGCTTTAAGATGTGTAAAGTACATATTTTATCTCATATTCCTGGAGGAAAGTGCTAACACTATTCCCATTTTATATATGAAAAAATTGAGTCTTAGAGAGGCCCTATCCATAGTCACACAAATATTAAATGTCTGAAGCAGAATTTAACCCTGAGTGCTGTCCTTGAATATTTACTTCCCTTTTGAGTCAAACAATTAGAAATGAGTACTTGAAGATCATATAATGACATTGTATTTTTATTTTGTCAAACATTTTCCTACCATACTTTATTCTGATTATGGACATGCTGAGGAGTTTTCCAGGCTAATGGACTAGGAGTCTGACACCTTCACACCACACCAAATTTCTTTAACTAGGAAAACCCCATGTACAATGACTATAATAATGTAACTGAAAACAGCACTATAACAGAACTAATGACCAGTGTTGCTTCCAGATGACTAATATTAAACTGTATTTCCTTCCTTCTTTCTTTTTTTTCCCTTTTCCTTTTTCTTAAAATTTCAAGCTATAAATATGGAGTGCTACATGTTCTGTTGATTGTGACAGCTTTATCATACACAGATGCAATCAACTTAATGACAACTGAGGTATAAGAACTGCTAATTCAATGGATCTCCAAAAGGAACTGATTCACCTTTTTTTTTGGCGGGGGGGGGGGGGGAGAGCAGCTAGATGGTGCAAGTGAATAGAGTGCCAGGCGTGGAGTAAAAAGGACCTGAATTTACATCTGGGCTCAGTCATTTATTAGCTATGAGACCCTGCACAAGTCACTTAACCTGTTTGCTTCAATTCCTCCTCTGTAAAATGAGCTGGAGAAAGAAGTGGCAAATTATTTCATTTATCTTTGGCAAAACAAAACAAAATGAGGTCAGAGTTGGACATAAAATAATCTCTCTTTTGTCTCTTCCCTTCTGCAGATTGTGTCAAGAATTTTTAAGCCTCTCTCAGAAAAGTTGGAGGAGACTGGTTCTCTTCTCCCCTCCAGCCACCTGAAAGGTAGGAACGTGCTGTTCAGCCAGTGAACATGTACTAAGTGCCTAGTTTGTCCTTGGCGCTGTCCTTGGCAGTGGGGATACAAAAAGAGACAAGAGTCTGTCTCTGTCTTCAAGGAGTTCATAGTCTGATTAAGTGTAGGTCCTGTCTAAGTGAGCCTGAGACTTGGATTCCTAGTCGGGCTTTTAGAACCCCAGCTGCCCCTTCCACACTCTGCTTCTTTGCCCAGTAAGAAGTGACCCAACATCATTTCTGAGAGGGAGACAGTCCCATGAGTCCAAGATGTCAGGATCCCGTACCCCACTTCAGTATCCACTAAGAGCTACAACAAGGAGATGAAATCCAGCAAGAGGACAATCCAGTATCTGGTCTGACTTGCCAAAGAAAATGAACCTCTAAAGGAATATTGCTTAGACCAGGTGACATATAACGATGTCAATTGGGCATCTTGTAAACTGTTCCATGGTCTAGTCTCTAAATCTCAATCCCCTAAGAGAATATAATGATAGTTAAAAGTTACTGCATCCTCTAAGTTTTTACATGTATGCTTATGATGAGCATTTCTTTTGCTTCAAGGGAATAAATGACTATACTAATGATGGCCAACACTGATCAGGACTTTAAGGTTTACAAAGCACAAACATATATACATGTGTGTAAAATCTCATTTTATCCTCACAATGATCCCAGAAGAAAGGCATTATTATTATTCCTATTTTATTTGTGAGTAAACCAAGGGGTTTAGTGATTTATCAAAGACCTCATGGCAAATGTTTGCCTAGGACAGATTTTAGACTCAAGTCTTCCTGACTGTGAGTCCAGTGTTCTCTCTACCATATCCAAATTGCCTCTTACTACTTGATCTAGAATATACATTGAAAACTTTTCTATATCTACTTTGAGGAGACTCTAAACATGAGCCCAAACCTAAGATATAATAATTTTTCCTGATGTTTCCAAATTAGGTTGAAAAGAGATAAAGGATCCTGATTCCTCTCTTTAGAGGCTAGGGTCTCCCAACAAGGATCACAATTCTCAGACATGGGCCCAGACACAATAAGGGTACCCTCAGTGAAATGTGTACCATACATCATCCCTCTAGAATCAACAATAAATTGCTTTTGTCATATTTATATCAAACTTAATTTTTTTGGTATGTTCTTACTATTGTTTCTAGTTCTACCTGCTAGGATTCAACCAGAAAAATCTAATCCCTTCTTCTTCATGTCTGTCTTCAAGTACTTGAAGACAATTATCTTATTTCCTCTGTTTCTTTCTGTAATCTAGGATAAACATCCCAGTTTCCTTAGATGCTCATCATATGGCATAAAAAATTTAGGGAATTAATTGAGTCACCGACAGGCTAACTGCCTTCTCCAAGGTCTCCTAGACAAAAATCTTCCCAATTCCAAACCCAGCATTCTATCCACTGTACAGCAATGATTCTTTTCTTCTCTTTCATCATTATCATCATCATATTATTATTATTATTAAATTTCATAGGCAACAATCTAAGGCTATGAATTTCTGAAAAATTAGCAACATACCATTTCCTCATTCATGTTTCCTAGATCACTTACATCACAGATTCAGTTTCTATCTTTATTTTTAAATTTCATAATAAGATAATATTCTAAATTATAAGTTATGATGTCAAAATTATTACTTTGTAAATTGTTATTGGTAGTATATTTTGGCAATGTAACTTTTAATTTAATTTTAATTTAATTTAATTTTAATTTAATCGTTCATCTAACTGAAGATGTGTCCACTAATAAGCAAAGGTCTATTTTTCCCTGATTTTTCCTCTGAATCAAGGCAATTGAAGTGAGTATAATAAACAGCAATGAACTTTGTGGGATTTCAGATTCTTGTGCAATTGATAGAACTACATCTGTTTCAACAAGTTCCTCTGTGGGATTAGAAATAATGTCAAAAGGGAAAGAATTTGACATTGAGACCTTTAACCAAAAAGTTTTGCTCCTGATCTAGTAAGTTTTAGCACATCTGTGCTGCTCATGTCCAGTCTTTTCCCCTCCTCCCTGGGACTAATTTGAGCACAAAAAGGCTTGTGAAAGCCAAAAGAAACTGCATATTTCCATCAGTTGCCTATGGCTCCAAGCAAAACCAGAAACGGATTGTGACCCGTCAATAATCTTTTGCATCCATCTGAATGATCAGTGATTAAAAATAGCTTTGAACATGTATTATACATCTATTTTGAACCACATTTTATTTGGAATGCAAATGATTCTGGAAGCAGAAACTACATGAATGGCAGCTGGAAATCTCCTGGCCAATTCACTGCAATCCTATTTGGCAAAGTTTATGCTGTTCTATATCTTCGGTGAAGTGGAGATCATTAATTATGCCAAACTGCCCAGTGGTTTGGATTATGGACACATCTGGACAAAGGGACTCATTTGAAATCCTCAAAATCCCTGCTAGCAATAATCCAAGCCAAGTTTAAAATTGATTTATGGTGATGTGCAAATAGTGCATGCAAACCACCTATCTCACAGAATCCAATTAGACTTTAATGAAATTGTTGTCCCAGTTTTAAAAGGCTCCCTCATGCCTCTGATGCTTGTATTTTCATCAATGTCTCTGACTACCTTCTAAAGAAAAGGGTCTAAGACAGATTTCTTGGCAAATCAAAATACCGGCCACTCTAGGAGAAAAGTCAAATTGGCTGTCACAGCTCCAATCATTTCAAACTGGAATCCTTTCATCTCTCCAAAGGGAAAATTGCATTCAGATCTTATGAGTATTATGCAAAAAAGGCTTTAAGGTATGCTCAATGCCCTGTCTTAAATAGTGTCATTGGATTGTCTATTGTTTTTTTTTCTTTCTTTTTTTGAGAAAAATTCTTTTCTCTAAGGGAGAAATTCTTAACCTGGGGCTCAAAATATACATACATATGTATGTATATAAATATGTGTTTCTATATATATATTTATATCTATATATGTATGAGTGTATGCATATAAATCTATAACTACATTTCTATATTATTTGTTTTCTTCATAATCTTAAGTACTTTATTTCACATATTTAAAAACACTATTCTGAGAAGAGCTTCACCAGTCTATGAAAGAGGTCCATGACACAAAAAAAAATGTTAAAAAACCATATTCTAGATGAAGCTGAGCCAAGAGCACCTGTTTAATTATATCAGGAAAAAGGAGTTGAGACTGCTTACTATCTCCAAGAAGAAAATTAAAACTGGTGATGAGTTAAAACCATGGGTGACCATTCAAATTCTACAGGACTTTAATTCCAACAAATTTTCCACTTTCTAGCTATTTGCTTAGTTTCTAGCTATACAATGAGAACTAAAACCACCAGATCTAGGGGGAAAAAAAAACAATATCTCCTGAAACTAAAAGAACTCAAGGCCTTGATTGCTGAATAACTTTTGAAAAGCATGGATCATGGAAAAGGCTCCATAGGAATGGAGGGGGGAAAAAAATCTCAGTTTCCAAAAGGAGTCTTCACACCATGGGCTTGACTTCTTGACTTCTATTCCTGACCAAATTCTGTAATGTATTATTAATGGGATGTCCTGTGACCTTTTATAAAGGGAAACAGTGATCACTAAGAGCAATGGTTTCAATCAAGAAAAGGTCATGGTAGTCTAAGGGCATTTCTTTTTTAAGTTGGATTACTCTAATTTTATATCCGGGGACTGCTGTAGACATTGTATGCCTAAATTTTAGCAATGTATTTTACAAAGTTCATTATGATCTATAAATAATACTAATAGTTTTCCTTGGCAGCCTGAACTCATTCTGATCTTTACCATTCTGAACATAGTACTTGAAAGCTGACAAAGGTCTTTACATATGGTATCTTATAAGAGCTTTACAGTAACTTTCTGAGATTTTTTTTATATAAGATGGAGAGAATGTTGGCTAAAGTGCACTTAAGCAGATTCAGAACAAATTAATTGACCAAATAGTGGTCATGGATGGAACCATGTCAAAGCAGAGAGCACTTTATTTTTATTCCTTCTCAATTTTTCCTTTTGCTCCTATCAAAGATTTGTCCTATTTAACATTTTTATCAATGATGTGAATGAAGACTTAAATGCCATGTTTATCGGGTTTGCACATGAACAAAGTTGGGAGGAATAATGTTGCATGACAAAATCAGTATCCAAAAAGATCTGTAGGCTGAATCTAAGAAGACAATATTTAATATAAATGTAATGTCTTCTTCTTGAATTTACAAAAAATAAATAAGATTAGGGGAACAATAGTTCATGTGAAAAGAACCTGGGAAATTTAATGTAAAGCTAAGTAAAGATGAATGAATGGAGTTTCACGGCTGCCAAAAAAAAAAAAAGCCAATGTAATTTTTTTTTTTGCCAATGTGATTTTAAGTTGCAATAAAATCATGGTATACAGAACTATGAAGACTGCTATTCCATCGTATTATATTCTATTCAGACCACATTGAGAGTATTATTTTCAGATCACAAAATCAAAGAACTTTAAATATGGAAGATTCCTCAGAAGCCATCAACTCAAACTCCAGAATTCTCATTGTATCATCTCTACCAGTGATTATCCAATATCTGCTTAAATTTCCAACAAAAGGAAGTCTACATCCTCTCTGACCACTTTCCAGTACTCTGCATTTTTACTTGTATCCCTCAACTCAACAAAGTGAAGGAGTTGGAAACCTCGTTGTTCCCCATTGCCATTTCCAACTCCTTCCATCAGTCCTTTGCTTACCTATTTTAGTTCTCTATTGTTCTGAGCTTCCAGATTTATAAGGTTCATGCAAATCATAATTACCTAATAAAAATCCTGGTAGTTGTTATTTACAGACCTCCAGATCATTCCCCATCCTTCCTCCACAAGGTCAATACATCTCCCACCAACACTAGTTTATACATATTTATTTTCTTATTATCCTCCATTAAATTGTGAGCTTCTTGAGAACAGAGACTGTCTTTTGCCTTTTTGTGTATCAGCAGCACTTGGCACAGTGTGGGCACCTGAGAAATGTTTATTGACTTATGTGGCAACCTGTTCAGTTTTTGATAGCTCAATTACACCATGGTAGCTCAACTCTTCCAGAAAGCTATCAGTGGCCCTAAGCTTCAAGGTACCTTTGTTTCTCAATTGTAAAACTTAATTTTCTCTCCCATGAAAAGGAATGAGAAAGAGAAAAGTTAGAACAAAACTATGTTCAGGGGCAAAATTGTTATCTTCCTCCTGCCTAGCTACATTCCTGGTTTTATTAAGTAAAAGTGGCTATCAGAGCATCTTCAGACTTTGAACCCACTGTTAACATTTTTTCATTTGGTATTAACACCCTCTTAGCTAATTTTGTTCTTTCCTGTTCTGTCTGAAGGTCATTCTCCTGGCAAAGAAACCAAAACAACATAAAAACAGTGTTGTTCTACTTTCTTTCTATAGTCAGGTATCATCATTCTGTGCACCTTGAACTCCATTTTTATTCCTTCTCAATTTTTCCTTTTGCCCCCATCATAGCTGCTTTACAAAAGCCTCTTTATTGGCCTTAGTTTTCCTTGGCAGCCTGAGCTCATTCTGATCTTTAGCATTCGGAACACTCCTCTTATAGAACTGGCTGCACTTTTGTATGCCTGGCACTTTGTTGCCCACCCTTGCTTCCTTCTTCTGTACAAATCTTTTTAAAAATCTAAGTTGTTTGGTGAATTATCTGTGCAGTCTCTTGAGCCACTTTCTATTTGTCCTGTTCATAGGAACTGTTTCCCTTTGTCCTTTTATTCCTAAAATTTTTTCATCCATTTTGAGCTGACTTTCTCTGTCAAATTTTAGTCTATGTGATTCTTCCTCCAAATCCTTTGAAATCTGTTCTTCCAAAATTTAGAGTGTGTCAGACTATGCCTAGAATCCTTTCCATTTGTTAACAGAAGCTACAAAAGAAAATGACATTTCCTCCAAGGTTCTCATCATTTCCACTTCCAACAACTAGATCTTATTAGCAAGAATTAGATACACAGTAGAATTTCCTCATGGATCATGATCACTAAAGTAAGTCAAAATTTGTATCTGTTCTGCTTTTGTCAGAGAGAGGACTTCAACAGATATCTGGATGATTGATGTTTCCTAATCCCATTAAGCTGTTTTCCTTGATAGAACATAAGCTCCTTGAGGATAAGGTTGTTTTTTTTTTGTATTCCCAGCACCTATCACGGCTCCTGGAACACAGTAGATACCCAACAAATGTTTGTTTATTGGTTGACCATACCTCTATACCAGGTTTGGGATTTGTTTCTAAATACCTCATTTATTTTCTCTTTCCAGGTGGTCTATATTTTCTTTGTAGCAATAATGTATTGCTTATCCTTCTTCTTTGATTGATCTTAAACCAAATTCTCTCCAACATGCTCACACACATCCCACACTCCCAGATCTGGCTAAGGTCCTTAAATTTATACACAAAACCCTAAGTGATATCTGTGGTTAGAAGGCATGATAGGGATGAGACACAAATCATTCAGTTATGATACCAAGGGATGAAGCAACTTCCAATCTCTGTCAGTGAAGACTCAAGGGGAGTAGAGAAGCAAACCCTAGAAACCTAGAATCAGGACTCTAAGATGAAAGAAGTTCCAGGTCCTCTTGTATCAAGGTTATGACTTATCTTCACTGTATATGAATTATGCAGATGTGCCTCACTACCACTGAACTCTAATTTTTTTCTAATAGATTCTGTATAGGGAAATGCTTTGAATCTTTTGTTGTTACTGCACCATCTTGTAATTCATACTAAGGACTAATTTTCTATTGATTGTTAATGAGAAGCACACTGGTGGAGATTTACGATCTATAATATTAGGAAAGCAAACCCACAACCCACAACAGACCTTTAGAACTAAAGTAGTAACCACCATTTAAGGATCTCATATATTAGTTTAAGTAGAGATTAGGGAAGTATACTTGAGAAGATGCTACATATATAAAATACTTTGCAAACCATAATTTGCTCTAATTTTTTTAACTTCTAAATGTGTTATGGTCCTTCCCTTCCTTTTCTGGGTAATATCCTTCTACTATCCAACCTTCTGACATAGATCAAGTTTCCCCTCTGTTACTTTATATATTTTCTTTAAAAAAATATATACTTTTATATTGTTTCTTGTGTTCCTATTGTTATTTTTTAATGGACATTTCAAATAGTCCCTAATAACCTAGAATATGGACACCTTCACCTTCTCTTCCAAGAGAGAGGCCATCCCACTCTGAATATAGATAGCAGTCACTTCAGCAATATTTTGTTTATCTACACAACAAAACCTGGAAAAGGAAGCATCATTCCATGCATTGCGGACATAACATACCTACCTACCTGTTGGTGACTTGCCATTTTGACACAGTTTAAAAACACATTAGAAATCACCAGATGGGTTATTCTACCTATAATATGAAAAGGGAATTATTGCCAGATGCCAATAATAAAGCTCATGTTAGATTCTTGCAAGTGCTGTCTGATGAAGGATTAGTCTGATCCATGTGTTGAGATAAGGGTTTAGCATCAGTCACTTAAATTATAGCATCTTTTTTATGACCTATAGTAGATTCCCAAGCTAACATTTTGATATAGTCATTTGCTGCTGCAGAAATTGCATTTATTTGGTCGGTTAACTCACATACATAAATCACATAATTGAATTAAACAGGCTGAATATTTGGAATTCTGGACCTATTCTGTGATATTTACAAATCTTATGGGGATGGAAGCAGTACAGAAAGCCAGAAGAGTTTTTGGTGATAATCTAACTGTAATTATGGTTAGTACAATTTGAAGACTAATACTTAGGGGTTCTTCACCTTCTTTCACAAGAATCCTTGATTATGCAAAAGATCTGCTATTTCTCACCCTGGTATGGGAGTTATTTCTACAAGATCCAGATTAATAACCTATATATGATTCAACAGATAAATCCCAAGAAGTAATTTGAGTTATTGTTATTTAGCCATTTCAGTCATTTCTGACTCTTTATGGCCACATAAAGAATTTTCTTGGCAAAGATACTGGATGGTTGGCCATTCTCTTTTCCAGGTTATTTTACAGTTGAGTAATTGAAGCAAACAGAGCTAAGTGACTTATATAGGACCACATGGCTAAGGAAGGTGAGACGTTCTGATTCCAGCCTCAATACAGATCTAGTAAATGTCACAAGTAGGATTTGAAGCCAAATGTTCCTGACTCATCCAGTACTTTATTCCATTAGTTTTTTAAACTATGGGTCATAACCCCATAGGGGATTTCATAACTGAATGTGGGAGTTGTAAAATTGTGATTTGTTATCAGTAAATGGTTGATTTGCATGTCTATTTCTTATACCTAGAGTCGTGTAAAAATTTCTCAAGTGAAAAGGAGTCATAAGTGGAAAAGCTTTAAGAAGCCCTTATGCTGCTTCTATACACATAAAAGTTAACCACTGCAATGTGAAATTCTTGGGATTCTTCTAAATAAAGATGTTAAATGTAATTTGCAGAATTCATTTCTAAATTACTTCTTGACCTGTCTTCCCAAGTCTCATATTAAGAAAAAGAAGTAACTTGGCTTGAGGGCCTCCCCTTTCACAGAATCATAGGATGTCAGTGACTATATAGTCCAATCTCTTTATGATACAAATAAGGAAATTGGGATTTAGGGAAGAGAAGCAATTAACCTGAGTAAGGTATTGGTTCTCATGAGGTACTGGTTATAATGCACTTTGCAAAACTGAAAACTCTATATAAATACCAGTTATTGGCATTTCATTTTACAAAACTGAAAACTATATAAATGCCAGTTATTGGCATTGCATTTTGCAAAACTGAAAATTCTATATAAATACCAGTTATTGGCATTGCACTTTGCAAACCTTAAAGCACTATATAAATGTTAGTTATCTAGTTATCATCAAGACTGTCATTATTAATATTATTATTTTTAAACTGTAGTCATCAGGTCTTCAGTCTGGTGATGATTCATTGCCTGAATCTTCTACCACCCTCTTGCTGAGCTCAAGAAATGTATATGAAGCCGTCCAGGGTTGTGCTGGAAAATGTTTAATAAACCAGGCTGGGAAGAGGGATTAGAAAGTGGTTGAAAGTATATATATACATACACTTAAATTTAACACATATTATTAAGTCTTTCTTTAAGTCCAGGTTATCAATAAAACAATAAATACAGCTCCAATTTATGGCAAATTTCTGGTTCCTGGGACATAAATTTTAAGGAATGGATTTCTGAAGTGAAAATTTAGTGGGCTCTTGCAAGTAAGCCAGTTCAAGCTGGCTCCAGCATAGCCCTGTCCTGAGGTCACTTGGTTATTAAAAAGCACATGCAGAACACGGACCCAAATTTTTTGACTCCAAATCAACCCCTCTTTCCAATATGCCATTCTTCCATTGACTGTCAATGTGTTTCAAAAGGCTGCAACAAAATAGTCCAAGTAGGATAAAAGATCTTACAAGAAAAACAAGACCAGAAAAGAAGGGACCACGAAGTGGTAAGAGAAGGGATTGACAGCCAAATATTCCACTGGCATACACAAAATATCAAGAGCACTAAAGGAAGACAGCCTAGATTTGGGGAGAAATTATTTCAAAATGCCAAGAGAAAAACAAGCAGAATCAAATATTTTGTAGAACAAATTAGCTCAAGAGAAATGAGATTCTCAAGAATAAAATTCTGAACTTGAAAAAATTTCCAAGTTCAAATATAGTAAATTATGGGATTTGTTATATAATTTTTAAAAATTCAAGTGATAAGAAATGTAAGTTCATATTTCCATATGAAATTACCTTTTGATGGTCTGCAGTATGGATGGAAATAGTCTTATTTTTAGATTAATTTTAGAATTTTTTTTTAAATTTCATTAATGAGTAAAAGGGGACGTTGTCTAAAGAGATTAGTCTGAAAGCATGGAGATCTGTCCTTGTCTTTGGATGGTTCAATATTTTTATTAGATTATTATGAATTATATAGTATTGTTGTTATTCAGTAATATCTGACTCTTCATGACCACATCTGGAATTTTTGTAGTAAAGATAGCAGAGTGGTTTATTATCTCTTTCTCCAGATCATTTTACAGATGAAGAAACTGAGGCAAACAGAGTTAAATGACTTGCCCAGAATCATAGCTAGTAAGTGTTTGAAGCCAGATTTGAACTCAGGATGATGAGTCTTCCTGACTCCATGCCCATCCACTGTGCCATCTAGCTGCCCCAAAAGCATAACTTGCTTTCATATGGCAAGATGGGGGGGATAACTAACATAACAGATCATTGATCATCAATTAAGAGCCAGAAGGAAACTTATGGGGCCATTTAGCCCAACTTCTTCATTTTACAGATATGATAACTGAGGCCCAGAAAATTATTTGCCCATCCTTATACCAGTGTTAAGTAACAGATTTGAGATTTGGATTCAAATTCTCTGAAACTCGGATCCAAAAACAAGCTAGAATGATGAGCCAGAATAAATATAACATTCTGCATATTTGTCCAAAAAATCAACTTGGTAAATACAGAATTGAGGGTGTATGGCTAGACAGCAGTGACTATGAAAAAGACCTAGGGGAGTTGGCAGACAGCAAACTCAGTGTGACAGTCAAAAAAAAAACCTCAGGCTATAATAAGAAACACATAATGTCCGGGAGAAAGGAGCTCAGAATTCTGCTGTATATTCTACCCTGCTTGACCTATATTTGTCATATTATGTTTATTTCTGGGTACCACATTTTAGAAACCATATAGATAAATTACAGTGTGTTGAGATGAGGACAGGAGGCAAACATGATGTATTTTGTGGGAATTTGTTCAAGAAATCAGGGATAGATAGCCTGGAGAGAATCATAGAATCAAAGATTTAAATGTGGAAGGATTATTGGGATTTTGTGATCCAAAGGCTTCATTCTACAAATGGGGAAACTGAGGGCCACAGAGTTCAAATGATTTGCCGTTAGTCACGCAGCCAATAAATGGGGATTTGACACTAAATTTTAGTATTATGTTTAGCTGCCTCAGATACTACAAATGTCTCCTCTCTTTCCCACTTTCAGATTTGTTTGGTTTTGGGGGATGTGAGCATTTGGAAAATAGAGAGGGTGCCCTGAGCTTGATGGTCCTTGAATTGCTTCTGATCATCCGCCAGAGAATAGAGCAGACATGGGACTCAATAAAGGGAAGGAGAAGGGGAGCTTTCTATAGGAATTAAGTGGAGCTTAATCCAAGAAGACATTGTCCCCCAATAGAAGTCCTAATGAGAAAGACTTTCCCCCAATGATATTAATGTCAATTCTCCTGGGGAGAGGGCAGAAGGAATATAAAACCATGAGATTCTTAGGGAATGGCCAGTTTAGCAGGAAATCAGTATTCCCTGACCTCTACTTTGGGGCATCCTATTGGGAGGTTCTTCCTCTCCAGTACCTCGGATGGGATGAACCCACTGCTAGACAGCTGAGATCTGCCAGCCCCAAATCCCTACTAACCCCATCACCGCCATTTCTTCCCTGCCTCATTGCAGTCAGATAGCTCCAGATTCAACTAGGCCATTGCCATTATCACATAGCAAAGTGTGGTTAGTCTCTTGTGACCAAGACCAGGAGCTTAGAAGCAGCATAATAGTCATCTTCAAGCCATTTAACTTTCAGGTAGAATGGAAAACAAATAACTTATCCCATTCAAGAGGAAGGATCAAGAGCAAGGTATCCCAAGCTTCCTCTGGCAGTTATGATGCTCCACTGAGCAGAAGTACTGGAGATATAACAAGTTCTCTAAGGTTCTCAAAAGGTAAATAGCCTTCCATCTCTCAACTCTACCCCCCTATTTGTCTCTGTATCTCTCTGTCTCTGTCTCTCTGTCTCTCTATCTGTCTCTTTCTCTGTCTCTGTCTCTCTCTGTGTCTCTCTGTCTGTCTCTGTCTCTCTGTCTCTATCTCCGTCTCTCTCTGTGTGTCTCTCTGTCTCTGTCTCTGTGTCTCTCTCTGTGTCTGTCTCTCTCTCTGTCTCTCTCTGTGTCTCTCTCTGTGTCTCTCTGTGTGTCTCTGTGTCTCTCTCTGTGTGTCTCTCTCTGTGTCTGTCTCTGTCTGTCTCTGTCTCTCTCTCTCTCTCCACTAATCCAAATAGTTGCAATTACTATGAATTTGTCCTAAGAATTCTTAAACTTCTTTGTGCCATGAACCCCTTTGCTAATTTACTGAAGATTGTAAATGCCTTCTCAGAATAATGCTTTTAAATGCACAAAGTAAAACATAGAATTAGCAAAAAAAAAAAAAAACAAACATTTTTGTTGGAATACCATTATCAAAATACTTTTAAAATAAGTTCATGCCCTTCAGGTAAAGAATCTCTGGTTTATCCAAGCAAAATGGCCTTGTGAGCTTCCATCTTAACAGAACTTTGTCTACTTCCTGAATTGCCATATTTCATGGATCCCTAGTCACATGAGTTAGGCAAAATGGAATCAACTCCTCACAGGAACAGTTGGGAATGTTTGGATGTTACATACAACATTTTACTCTTGACATCAACAAAAACATTAAAATACTACATAATAACAATAAATAATACATGATAAAAAAAATTTATACTATACTTGTGTGGCCGTAATCTCTCCCAGGTATAATCTAAAGGCCATCTGAAATCCAAGATTTGCAGAAAACATACAGATTAATTAGCCCAGTTAGTTACTATTCTTGAGAGATGAAAAAAGAGAACAGGTATCAAACCTGCCTAACATTGTCAACAAAACTCCAGAGAAACAAATTAAAATGTAATTTAAAACTAATTTTAATATAATTTTTAAATGTAATTGAGAAATGTTTATCAAAATAAACAAATTCAAGATAGGGCAGATAATGTTAATTTGTGGTTTTCTTAATCAATATGCTACTTTCAGGAATTCATTTCTATTTGAGTATGACACCACTGGCATACAACAATACAACAGTTTCCACATGATATTCATCTACGATATTCAGTAGAGTTATTTATTAGGCAAAGATAAAGGAAACCTGAACTCATGAGTCATGAAATAGGAAAAGCTAATGCTAGTGTCCAACTGCTCACTGTGTCCACTTGCTCATTATGAAGTATGAAAAGTGGATTCAACTAAAAGTCCCAGAAATTATTTTAAAGGCTATAGCCATTTTGTCCTGGCACCCCTTGCCTCCTGCTGTCATGCCTCCTATCTTCTTGTGGCCTTTTATCTAAAATCCTATAGCAGTGGAGGGACAGAAAGAATGAGAAAAGGACTAGGAAGAAATATTGTGTGGAAAAAGAATTAGGCTTGGTCTTCTCAACTCCAGAATTACAGATAATTTAGAGTCATTTTAAGGAAAGACTTCCTAATAATTAAAACTATCTAAAAACAGGATATTCTGTTGTGGAAACCTTCTCTTACTGGAAATCTTCAAGGAGAGACTTGAACAACTACTTATTGGGAATGTCATAGAAAAGATTCTTTCTCAGAGATGAATTGGAATAGATGGTCTCTTTCTGTTTACATGCCTAATTTGTGATTCTGTGCATCTCAAGAACTCCCTGCATCACTTAACTTATAACTCCCCTAGTCTATTTCTCAAAACAAATGTCTTTGGGAAACTGAGGCACTCTTAACCAATTGTGACAATTTATTGTAGTCTTTTTGAGGGTAGATAAAGTGTAATTTTCTGAATAACAAGCTGCCTTTTTGAAATACTTTTTCTTGGTGGTAACAGGTGCAGTAAAACATGACTAAAACCTAAACAACTTAAAGCATGGCTTCTTCAGAGCATGCAGAAGTCATATTTGCATCCATAATTCCAGCCCCCCCCCAACGCCCCTGCATAAAATTTTTGAGCCAATGTTAACCAAAATCCAAGGCGAGCTTACTAAAGTTTCAGGTTCTCCCTTGCTCTCCCTCTGCTAGACATGTGCATTGCAAGAAAATGGTGAACATGAGCAGACTGAATAATAATGCCGAGATGTTTCCACCACATATATCCTAGATCAGATTTGTTCTGTGCTCAGATGTTGCTAGATAAAACACTCCTTTCTTCTCCCTATTTTCCTGTCTCTCCTCCTCCTAGACACCCAGGATCTTCTTGAAATCCCAAGTCTGCTCAGTCCTTTTCCTCTCTCACCATGCTTTTGGCCACTTTCCCCCAACCAAAATTTAATCCCTTTGAGTTTGAGTCCCATTCTCCCTAATAATTCTCCCTTATGACTTGGCCATAGATGATTATAAGTAAGTTATCTGGTATGTCATATACTAGTTAGTATATGACCCCACCCTACCTTTAATCCATTTAATCTGTATAGGCTCCTTAAGAAACTTCAGACGGGCAAACTATGGATACTCTAAGTCAAATGTCAAAAATAAATTAATAACTAAAGTATTGGTTCTCTAACTATAGAATTTGAAGCTAGAAGGAACTTTAGAAATTGACTAGAAGGGGCAGCTAGTTGGCACAGTGGATAGAGCCCCAGTCTTGGAGTCAGGAGGACCTGAGTTCAAATCTGGTTTCAGACACTAAACACTTCCTAGCTGTGTGACCCTGGGCAAGTCACTTAGCCCCAAATGTCTCAGAAAAAAAAAAGTCAACTAGTTCTACTTCCTCAGTTTAAAAATTAGGAAAACTGGAGTACAAAGTCTTAAAGCTAGCAAACTACAAAAATGAGTTTAGAATAAAGGCCTTCGTTTCTCACTCCAGCCATCTTTCTACTATTCTATACTACTGCTTTTTGGGGTTTTTTTTACTAAGGCAGTTGGGGTTAAGTGACTTGCCCAGGGTCACACAGCTAAGGAATGTTAAGTGTCTAAGACCAGATCTGAACTCAGGTCCTCCTGACTTCAGGGCTAGTGCTCTATCCACTATGCCACCCAGCTGCCCTCTAAACTACCTCTTTAAAAACTTCATAAATTAATTTCTTACCTGAATAATCAAGCCTTGAATTTACATCTTAGACAGTAACTAGACCTAATATTATAGATATCCCTTCACAAAATCCCTCCTCACCACAGCACTGTTGGCATTAGTGGGTAGCACAAGAGACACAGGTGATTCAACTCCACTATTCCTAGCAAATGATTTCGAATAGCCGAGTCAATATAATTGATTTTGGACCAATTGGCTGTGATCAAATACTACTTAACAAGGTGGTTGGAATTTTTTTAGAACTTTAATCACAATCTTCATTTGCATAATTAGCATCCTTGAGAATATTTGCAAATGATACACCTGTTCACCATAGCCTTCTCCTTGCCAGGTCTCTATGTTATATAACTCAGATGTTATGTATATGTTATATAACTTATATAAGAACTCATAAAAGTTCTTAATGCTCGAAATATCCATGTTGCTCTAATTGTGTCTCATCAATGGAATGAACATACCATACAATATTTTGTATAGTTTTGATCTGGGGCTATGTTCTATTTTTAATAGTACACTGTAAGCTGTTTGGGAACAAAGACTATGCCTTGTGAATAAAGAATCTACTTTCTTTCTGTCCACCAATTTTTTTAATTTTTATTTTTACCAGTTACATGTAAAAAAATTTTTGTTCTATGTGTACCTTGATTTTTTTTACATATTTCCTTATGAATTATGTTGGAAGAGAAAAATCAGTACAAAAGGGGAAAATTACAAGAAAAAAAAACCCAGAAGAAACAGAGAAAAAAATTGCACCTATCATGTGTTGATTTACATTCAATCACCACAATTCTCTCTCTTGATACAGATGGCATTTTTCATCCAAAGTTTATTGGAATTGCCTTGGATCACCGAACCACGGAGAAGAATCAAGACTGTTGTAATTGATCATCACATTATCTTGCTATTGCTGTGTACAATGTTTTCCTGTTTCAACTTTTTTCATTCAGCATAAATTCATGTAAATCTTTCCAGGCCTTTCTAAAATTATCCTGTTCTTCATTTTTATAGAACAATAATATTCCATTACTTTCATATACCATGACTTATTCAATCATTCACCTATTAATGGGTATCTACTCATTTTCAATTCTCTGCCATCACAAAAAGAGTTGCTACATTTTTGCACTGATGGGTCCCTTTCCCTCCTTGGGATCTCTTTGGGATTCAGGCCCAGTAGAGACACTGCTGGATCAAAGATATACACAGTTGTAGAGCCCTTTGGGCATAGTTCCAAATTGCTCTCCAGAATGGTTGAATCATTTTACAATTCCACCAACAATGCATTAGTGTCTCAGCTTTCCCACATTCCCTCCAACATTTATCATTATCTTTTCCTGTCATCTTAGCCAATCTGAGAGGTGTAAGATAATACCTTAGAGTTATTTTTTAATCTGCATTTCTCTAATCAATAATGATTTAGAACATTTTTTTTCACATGACTACCTGTCCACTCATTTTCCATTGTATCTGTTACCATTATAAGGGGTTATATAAAATAGGAAGCTGATAAAATTTCACTGGAAAGGAATGAAAATAAGGGAAGGAGAGAGAAGTGAAAGAAAGAGAAAGGAATGGAAGGGAACAGAAGAGAGAAAGAGGCAAGAAAAACAAGAAAGGGAAAAATAAAAGAAGAGAAGGGAGGAAAGAGGAAAGGAAAGGAAAGAAAGGAAAAAGGAATAGAAAAAAGATAGAAAAGATGGATAAAGGAATATTCATTTTTTGGTTATAGATAGAGTTCTACATAGTGATTCTGAGTTGATTACATATAATAATCTCTGTGAATTAATGCAGTTGGAGACCCTAATGGCAGTAGAACAAGTAAGCTAAAAGCATTCAGGAAAATAGCTTAAGAAATATCACTGAGGAAAAGTACGCTTAGAAAAAGGAGGTTTGACTGAATGTGTGACATGAGTGAAGAATAGAAATCCCTAGTGCTCTATTGATACACTTCATTTATACTAAGAATATAAAACAAATCATAGAATAAGCCTTCCAGCATATTGGATAGATCCTCTGTAAAAGATTTATGGGAAAATATGTATAAGAATGCACAAGATGACAAGTTATAAGTTCTAACGTCTAGGTCCAATGAAATATTGAAATGTTTGCATTTTAAATTTATAGCAGAGAGAGACTGACTATGTAGGGATGAGTGAAGGACAGGAGAGAAATGAGGTAATAAAGAATGGAAGCAATAAGCCCTAAAGATGGGCAACGGGACTGATAAGAGCAAAAAATAAAAGAGAAGTTCAAGTGGAGTCGCATTTCCTCAGGAGTAGAGAGAAGGCGATTCTTTTGACAGAGGGAGGATGGTATGTAGGAATAGAGATTCATAAAAATAGAGTTGGAAAGGACCTTACAGGTTATCTATCCAATGTCTTCCTTTTCCACCTGAAAAAACTCAGGAACAGAAAGATAGTATGTGGCAGAGATGGCATTCCAATCTATGTCCTCTTAATTCCAAAGCTAGCAATCTTTCTATTATCCCCCTTTCCCTCCCTAGGGAGAAGTGAGGATGAAGATCATGACAGTTTTAGGCCTCAGTTCCACTCACTTAGGTCAGCATACAAAATTCTTAAATTCAGTATGCAGTTACAGACTTATTCCTTTAATTTGATGAAGAGAGCCAAATGAACATACATATTTAAAAAGCTAAGAGATTTCTCCTTTCACCAAGGTTATTCATGACCTAACATATTATTCCTCCCAAAGGCATTTGCAGTCTAAAAGGGGAGCCTGGAAAGGACAATATTTAATTCAAAAGGAAAATATACTAATGGTAGAATTTCAGGCATTATGACACTTGGGTATTCAAAGTCAGGTCTCATAGACTACTGATATTCTGTCTACAGAATGATTGACATTAATACTCCTTCCAAGAAAAATGACTTTAGTTCTTCTCTATCCTTCAAAGTCCAACTCAAATGCTACCTCTTCCATGAAGCTTTCCTTGTTCCTCCACTTAATAACCTTTTTTTTCTTAGATCCCAGTTAATATTTTGTTTTTCACCTTATATATTTATCATGTGTTATAGTTAATAGATATTTTATACTTGCCATGAATTCTTGTGTTATAGTTATTCATGGATTTATTTTTTTGTCCATGAGGTCAGAGATTGGGTCCTTGCTCCACTGACATTAGGATAACCAACTGCATTAATCCACACAGATTATTACAATGTTCCAAGATTTGCAATCATAGAGCATTGCTAAGAGAATATTTGTGCGGAAGAGGTAGATCTTTGGATCTGGAAACAATGTAGCCACCATTACTTAGATATAATCCATCCTGCTCTCTTCTTTATTTTCAATTCTGGACCCAAATCATTGTCTATTTTTATATTATTTATACTGCAATGCCCAATGTATGTACTTGTGTATTATTTAAGTGGATTGGCCATATTTGAGATATCTTGTAAAGTAAATGTCTTCAAGGTTGTGTCTCATGCAACATAGGTTTTATAAGATCATAAATTTAGAATTGAAAGAAATCTTAGCCATGATCTGGTTTAACTCCATCATTTTATGGATAAGAAAATCCAGAGTTTAAGTGGCTAACTCACTAGTAATAGTCCAATGTACCTACTACATCATGCTCATTCTCTTCCTGGCCCCCGCCACCATGTATATTTAATCTCATTTAGTAACTTAACTTTTTCTTCATCTTTCTACTTCTTTACTTAAGACAGGTAGGTGATAAAGAGAATAGAACACTGACCCTATCATCAGAAAGTCTCAGATGTTTACTGTGTGACTTTGGGTAAGGCTTCTTATCTCCATCTCAAGTTCTTCAACTGTAAAATGAGGACAATAATAGCACCTACCTCTCAGTCTTGTCATGAAAGTAACATGAGATAATAAAGATTAGCATGGTATCTGGGCAGCTAAGTGGTTCAGTAGCTAGAACACTGAATCTGGAATCAGGAAGATTCAAGTTCAAATCATATCTGAGTCTTTTACTAGTTGCCTGGCCCTGAGCAATTCACTGAACCCTGTTTTCTCAGTTTCCCCATCTGTAAAATGAACTAGTGAAGAAAATGGCAAACCTCTCCAGTATTTTTGCCAAGAAAACTTCAAAGAAGTTATAATCAGTCACAACTAAAACAATGAACAACAAAATGGTGCATAATGGACACTATATAAATATTACTTATTATTATTATTATTATCTTCAGATAGTGTTTCAGGAGTTCATGTGTTTCAGTCTGAAGATGGTTAATCCCCTGACACTGAAACAAATCATTATAGACAAGTTGACATTGGACAAATTTATTTCATTTTACATCTATTTGTTGGCCTTCTGCCAGATCTATCTGTAAAGACTCTCAGAATATTATGCCTTATTTAAGTTGCATTCCAAGCTTTCTTCATAGGTGTTTTTTTTCTATTTTTTTTTTTTGCTGTTTTATGAGAGAGTTTTCCACTGTCCTTCTCTGTAGTGTTTTACACATAACTTTATATTCCAAACTGGTTTTTCCCTTGGTTGCCATCTCTCTTAACTTGGCAAGTAAATCAAATGCTAGATAGCCAAGTCAGGTTTGGGATTTTTTTTTCTTTTTTTGTTGTGATTATTTTGCATAGCTTATATTTTGTTTTTAAAAAAATGGTAGCAGAATCACAAAACCCACAGAATTTCAGAGATGGAAGGAATTTAAAAGGCATTTAGTCCAATCTGCACCTGAAGAAAATCCTGTCTACCTGATATCTGACGGGTGGTTATCCAACCTTTACATGACCTCCGGTGAGGGAAGTCCAGAAACAGGTCATTTCACCGTGGGATAGCTCTCCATATGGCATCATGAGTAAAAATTTAGCCTAGAGGCAGCTAGATGGTGCAGTAGATGGTGCAGTGGTTAGAGCACTAGCCCTGACATCAGGAGGACCTGAGTTTAAATCCAGCCTCAGACACTAATATTTCCTAGCAGACACCTGGCAAAGTCACTTAACCTCAATTGCCTTGCAAATAGCTAACTAAATGAATGAATGGATAAATGGATAGATAGATGTGTAGACAGATCAATGAAGGAATTAGTAAATGAATAGATAAACTAATGAATGAATGTATGAATAGATAAATAAATAAAAACATGGCTTGAAAGTCAAGATTATCTACTATCACATCCTACTACTGAGACATACTTTGTATCACACTAGACAAGTTCTCTCTCCTCTCAGTGATCTGGACATTTCAGAGGAGCTACCAACCTGCATTGGTATAGGAAGTTCCTTGTATCAATAAAATCATAAGTTCAGTCCCTAATGCCTATCTAATTGTGTTGGGAGATTTTTCATTATATCACAGTTAAAACTGACTCAGCAGCTTTCCCTCACTGCTCTCAGCTCTGCACTCTGGGATCAGACAAAGTATAATTCCTTTTCAAAATCACAATTCTTTAAATAGTCTGTAGCTATCATATCCACCATAATAACCAAGGTCAATATTTTTGCCTTTTTCTATTTCCTATTTGGGCCATCAATTCCTCATTTGAATATAGTGAAAGCTATCACAATTGTTTACAGTCTTCTTGTTTTTAGCCTTTCTTCTAATCTGACTGAGTCATAAGGGCATTTTTAGAGCTAAAAGAGATATCCAACCCTTCATTTCACAAATGAAAAATTGATACTAAAACAGGTTAAGCATTGCACAACCAGTAAGTGTCTGAAGTGGGATTTGTACTCAGGTCTTCCTAACTCCAATTCCTATTCTCTGTTATACATTAATACATGCATTAATACACTCTACTTTTCTAACTAGTCAATGGTTTGACTATATATAGAGAAGAATTTTCTCACATCAAACATATACATAGGTGATTGACAATATAGAGAAAAAACAACTATACCTAGAGAGTGTCCATTAATGGCTCTGTTTAAATCTAGAAAATGGGCTTTGCTATTGATCTTCCTTGTTCAATATTTTCACCAACAATTCACTTATCTGAAGATCAAATCTGCAAATGAAACAAAAGCTAGCAGATGACAGTGTCGAGAATCATAACAGTCTCAACAGGGAACAAGCTTTGGCCAAAATCAACAGGATGTAAAAGTGTAACACAGACAAATGTAAAATTGTGCATTAAAGTAAATTGCTTCTAGATTCAGATAATCATATGAGATAAGAGAACTGACTTGGCTACAGTTCACCAAAAGAAAAAAAAAAGGCTTTTAGTGACTACAAGCTCAATATAAATCAACACAATTTAAAATAATTTAAAAACAAAAACAAAAATCTAACACAGTCTTTAGTTGTATTAATGGAAGAATAGTGTCACAGAAATTATATTTTGTTCATTTCAAGGTATTACATTCTAAGAAAGACATTGATAAGCTACAATGAATATAGGTTATAAGCTGGATGGAAATGAGCCTGAAAATCATGTTCTATGAGGAACAATTGAAGTAACTCGGAGCCTATGCCCTGGAAGGAAAATTGAGTCAGGACTCCTCCTGGTAGGCTCTGCCCATATCAGTGCCAGGCAGGGCAGGAGAACTCTAAGCCAGTGCTCTAAAAGAAGAATGCTTTGGGAAATTAGACTGAATCAAATAAATCATCAGCTTCCAACAGTGGTCCCTGTAGCCTGCCTACTGCTTTAGTGTGGACTTTCTTGCTTAAATCTTTACTCCTATAACTGGTTTTCTCTGTTTATCTCAGTCCATTGGATTATGGAGTTTTGGGGAAGTCCTAACTCACAGGGCCTCATCTCCATAGAGGGTACCACTGGATCTTGAGATTCTCACTCTTTCTGGAACAGAAATAGGCATTGTTCTGTCTATACTACTTCACATCATCACGGGAAGCTAGATGGCACAGTAGACAGTGTGTGACCCTAGGCAAATAACTGTTTGCCTCAGTTTCCTCATCTGTAAAATGAGCTGGAGAAGAAAATGGCCAACTACTACTCCATCATTTTTATCAAGAAAACCCCAATTGGGGTCATGAAGAATTGGACACAATGAAAAACAACTGAATAACTCACTATGCCTCCCACACTCCAATCTGGAGCCTCACATCCCATCTATTTAACCTTCTCTGCTACCTCATCAGCTCCAGAGTTGACCTAATTAGCTCAAGGATCCCTTAGGTGGGCTATGGTCTGACTCCATAAATTTATGGTCAGCTGCTGACAAGGGCAGAAATATAGAATACCCCTCTCAGGCAGCCTCAGAAATCATGGAGATAGAGGCAGCTTTTTCAGTCCTCTGGGACATATATATCAGTGCTGCTGGCTACCTTTGTGACTCTGAATGCAGAAAACTCAAAGTTTTGATCGTACTTACCAGTTCCTGGCACCAGCTCCATCTGTCACCATGAATTTCCTCCATTCTTTCACCATGGTTGAGTACTTTCTAGATTGGATAGTATTCTGTGAGAGTTCCCTATGGATTTTAACCCCTGTGAATTCTCTGCAGACCAAGCCAACATAGCGTTGGCAGTATCTCACCTCCTGGGATAGATCACCTTCTGAGCATTCCCCATCTCACTGAAAAATAGCTCCCCATTAGAAAATGTAGAGGGGCTCTTTAAGAACTGCAAGGAAACTTCTGACATCCTTAAATCTGAGGTAATTAGTCACTTGGTCCAGAAAAGGCAAGCTACTGTTAAAGAATATGGCACCTCCCTCTGGATGCTCAGCCAGCACTTGGTAAGGAATAGCACTACTCACAGAATCCTAGAGTTTAGAGGGGCCTCAGAGATTATAGAATATATCCTAGACATAAAAAAGAGTCTCTAATATAATAATAAATAGTTATCTAGATAGAGAAAAGAAACCTGGTCTTCCCAGAAGTCTCCATGAATTGGGGATAACACAAAGTTGTTAGGAAGTTTTTTCTTACATCAAAATGTGTCCCTTTGTAACATCCTTCTATAGTTACAAATCCTATCTTCTGGGTCAAGAAGAATAAATCTATTTTCCATGTGATAACTCTTTAATACATAAATATGGCTACAATATCCTTACCCACTCTGAGTTTCCCTTCTAAACACCTTGTCTTGCCACACACACCTGCTTCCTGTAACCCATGGCATACTCTAATCAGAGTTAAACACAATATTGTATTTAAAATATAAAAACCAAAGGGCAACTATATGGCACAGAGCATCGGCTCTGGAGTCAAGAGGAGTCAAATCCAGCTTCAGACACTTGGTACTTACTAGCTGTGTGACCCTGGACAAGTCAATATACTGTAAATTAGTACCTCTCTAATATATCAATAGCCTTTCACATTTATGTGACTCCTGGAACTGAGTGAAATATTCAGCATGCAGCCTGATCAAGGCAAAATAGAGTGGGGGCTTTACTAATCTACTCTTAGACCTGAACATCTCTTTTAATACAGTCTAATAACATAGGGTTTTTGCTTGGCTCTCCTTGTCCATGGATTTTTGGAAGGGTTGGCAATGACCATGCCAGATAAATTGGCTATATATGGTTACTAACCTATTCCCACTCTTCTGACCTTGTGAGCACAATAAGTCCTACCTTTAGTCATAAATAAATTTGTGGCAACTCTTGTACTATCACAGTCCACTTGGCAGATGCTAGTTGCACCCCATTGGAGAGAAGTGATACAATTTAGGAATGCTATGGTTGACCCATTTCTATAGCTCAATCCACAAACTTGCTCCCACAGATAAGAGATCATTGTAAATCTCATTTCTCCCCATCCTGAGTCTGGTCCACCCAGTTCTTGATCTTGAGGAGGGAATTGAAGCTCCTTGCACATAGCAGATCTCTTCTATGATAAATTCTAATGACTTAATGAATTGAATGTATTCAACTAAGCCCTGAAGAGTGTAAGTAGCTCAGAGAACAACACCCTGAAAGTAGCTGACCATAGATTACTCACTTCCTTTCAGTCCAAGCACCCAGGAAAGCAAGCTCTTAAGTTCAAATGGAGGATGATGAGATACCCTAAAGACAACTCACTAATCCCCCTTTCCAGAGATTATGAAAATATATAGCCTATCATAAGCCAGTCCATACATAGAGTTCAAGAAAAAAAAAACAGAACCTTGGAACTAAGCATTAAAATTAAAAAGCTGGGGCAGCTAGGTGGCACAGTGGATAGAGCACCAGTACTGAAGTCAGGAGGAGCTGAGTTCAAATTTGATCTCAGACACTTAATACTTCCTAGCTGTGTGACCTTGGGCAAATTACTTAACCCCAAATGCCTCAGCAAAAAAAAAAAAAAAAAAATTAAAAAGCTAAGAGTCTGCCATGAGAATGGAGTAGGTTAAACTTTTTTCTTCTCATTTATGGGAGCTCAGGAAAAGATCTGCTTCTATACAACAGTTAACATGCAGATTTCTAAATATGAGCCTAGAATCTAGACCTATATGACTTCCACAAGTCAAGTCAACAAGTTTTTTTGTTTTTGTTTTTTTTTTTTGATGGTCAACATAGGAATTTATTTCGCTTGATTAAGAAAGTTTATAAAAGGTTTTGTTTTTCTAGTTTTGTTTTTTTTTTCAATGTGGGAAATAAGGCTTCCAGAAGGAGAAAAGGTAGGTTTTTCTTGATTGAAAAGAAAAATTTATTTTAAAAGTTCAAGAAAATGAATATTTATAAAGTGCCTACTTGCTGAAGGGAAAAAAACTGACCTCATTACCCACAGTCTAGTGAAGGAGACAACATGTAAACAACTATAATTGATTTTTTTCATTTATTTATTTATATACACACATGGAGAGGGGGTGTATATAATTATCTTGCATGTGTAAAAGCATACCTATACATATTATTATTCCTATCTATATCTAAATGGATATCCTATATGTGCATATATATATATATATCATTCATATGAAGAAATATATAATAAATATCTTGTGTGCATATGTTTATATGCACATATACATACATTATTCATATCTATATATAGGTAGGTAGGTGATAGATATCTTGTGTATATATATATACACACATCATTCATATCTGTCTAAATAGATAAATGATAGATATCCTATGTGTATATGTAGATATATCATTCATATCTATCCATATCTAAATAATTAGATGATAGATATCCTGTGTGTATGTGTGTATACATCATTCATATCTATAGATAGATATCCTATATGTGTATATATACCCACATCATTCATATTTATTTATTTATAGATAGATAAATATCCTGTGTATATAAATATATAAAATTAGAAATAATCAAGAAAGAGAAGGCATTAGGCTTAAAGAGGAACTAAGAAAGGCTTCTTATAGAAGATAGGATTTAGCTTTGAAGGAATCCAGGACATCAGAAGGGAGAGATGAGGAGGGAGACCATTCCAGAAGATGGAGTGTCTTGAGGGAGAAATAGCCAGGAGGATAGTGTCGTTGGATTATAGAGTACATGACAGGGAGTACAAGATGTCAGGAGGTTGGAAAGATAGGAAAGGGGTAGGTAATGAAGGTCTTTAAAAGCTAAGAAGAAACACTGAGCTAAAGAACTGAAATCATGACAGAGCACCAGTGAGTAGGATGTTGGTCTGTGCTAGTAAAGACAGAACCATAACATGATAGGAAAAAACCTATGGACTTTTCCCCTGTTGGAAATAGAAAAAGCAGTGAAGCAGGAAACCACATGAATCAAGGAACAATCCAGACCTATTCCTTCCCTAGTAACCATGTGGACTGGTTATATTGATCCTAGGAGAGGAGAGGATCCATCAAATGGGATGGTTGTTTGAAGTGCCTCTAGTTGGAGAGAGGACAGTTTTCCTGACAGTATAAGGGCTCAGGACAGTGCCCATTCTGTCTTTTTAGTAGAATTAACTGAAACTTGTCCTGTATGTAGCAGAATGCTGGTAAATATTTAACAACAAGCTTTCTGAAAAGTAGGACATTCTTTAATGTTTAATCTGCATTATTAACATTTTCCCCATCACTTTCTTAGACAATCAACAAAACAATAAATCAAGCCCTGGTTCATATCATTTGTCAATTTTCAAGCTGTAAATGCTCATACTAAAAATTTAATAATTAACTTTCTTGAGCCCCTTCAAGCTTACTTTAGCGCACCCCTGCCTATATGTCTTCTTAGCTTCAATGATTGCAAGATTCCCTTTTTTGGTTAAAAAAAAAAATCAAAATGAGCCATAATCTCATATTTTGAGGATTTCCCTGGCATAGATTTTTTGGGTGACTACCCCCAAAATTAATACCCTAGCTCTTCATATCTGGAGCAGAAGCAAATGGACACAAGTGTTATGTATATATGGAGGACAATCTAGGATAATTGATCTGAAGAGTTAGAAGAATCTTGGTTTTTTGTACTAGCAGTAGCTCAGTTGAAACAACACCTTAGCAGGCTCTATCATAGGTATCAACCTAAAAAACATTATTAGGCCTCATCTTGTTGTTTCTAAGATATTGAAGAATCTCTTTGGTTAAGCAGTCATTAGAGAAGTAGTATATAATAATAAATATGAATCTGCAAAAGAATTAATGGTTTGATAAGTGACTAGGATACTATCAAAAGCAGAAATATATCACTTCACAACTTTTTGTGTTGTCTGAGGCAACATTAAGAAACTGAAGAATGTTTATCGCATTTAAAGCATAGGTGCTGTAATATAATGACAAAAATAGTTCCTGCCCTCAAAGAACTTACATTCTATGAGAAGAATTTACTATGAATGTAGAAAAAAATGAATAAAAGAAAATTCAAGAGAGCCTTAGCAATGAGTGAGTTCAGATAAGGCTTCATTTAGGAAGCTACACTTGAATAGAGCCTGGAAAGGTGTTAAAGGTTCTAAGAGGGAGAAGGTAAAAAAAAGATTTCCATCCCAAACACTGAAGATAAGTATATGTGCAAGCATAGTGACAGGAAATGGAATCTAAGTCCAATAAATGGGGAATGGAAAAATAAATTACAATGTGTAAATGTTTAATGAGTTTAAAAAATGACACATGAAACATATAAAGAAACAATAACAAAGGAAATAAAAAGTGAAGCTAGCAGAATGAGAAAATAGACAATATGTTCTACAACAATATTAATAAAGATGAAATCATCAAACTTTGATAAATACGTAGATGGAAGAGGATCACAAGGGCATAGAATATAAATAAATTATTATTGTTATGATCCTATTAAAGTTGACAGATATTACTATTATCATTTTCAATGAAAATGTAGAGTTGGGATTTTTGGTTTTATTTGTTTTCTATATTTCCTTTATTTTTTGTAAGTTATTATATTTGTAATGAAAATTCTATTTAAAAAAAAGAAATGGAGAAGGTATTTAGGAGGAAAAACAATGCAACTGATGCTTTATATAAACTTCTTGTAT
>JAJPUD010000107.1:178452-215955 GCA_023553655.1 Myrmecobius fasciatus
AAAAAAAAAAGGCTTTTAGTGACTACAAGCTCAATATAAATCAACACAATTTAAAATAATTTAAAAACAAAAACAAAAATCTAACACAGTCTTTAGTTGTATTAATGGAAGAATAGTGTCACAGAAATTATATTTTGTTCATTTCAAGGTATTACATTCTAAGAAAGACATTGATAAGCTACAATGAATATAGGTTATAAGCTGGATGGAAATGAGCCTGAAAATCATGTTCTATGAGGAACAATTGAAGTAACTCGGAGCCTATGCCCTGGAAGGAAAATTGAGTCAGGACTCCTCCTGGTAGGCTCTGCCCATATCAGTGCCAGGCAGGGCAGGAGAACTCTAAGCCAGTGCTCTAAAAGAAGAATGCTTTGGGAAATTAGACTGAATCAAATAAATCATCAGCTTCCAACAGTGGTCCCTGTAGCCTGCCTACTGCTTTAGTGTGGACTTTCTTGCTTAAATCTTTACTCCTATAACTGGTTTTCTCTGTTTATCTCAGTCCATTGGATTATGGAGTTTTGGGGAAGTCCTAACTCACAGGGCCTCATCTCCATAGAGGGTACCACTGGATCTTGAGATTCTCACTCTTTCTGGAACAGAAATAGGCATTGTTCTGTCTATACTACTTCACATCATCACGGGAAGCTAGATGGCACAGTAGACAGTGTGTGACCCTAGGCAAATAACTGTTTGCCTCAGTTTCCTCATCTGTAAAATGAGCTGGAGAAGAAAATGGCCAACTACTACTCCATCATTTTTATCAAGAAAACCCCAATTGGGGTCATGAAGAATTGGACACAATGAAAAACAACTGAATAACTCACTATGCCTCCCACACTCCAATCTGGAGCCTCACATCCCATCTATTTAACCTTCTCTGCTACCTCATCAGCTCCAGAGTTGACCTAATTAGCTCAAGGATCCCTTAGGTGGGCTATGGTCTGACTCCATAAATTTATGGTCAGCTGCTGACAAGGGCAGAAATATAGAATGCCCCTCTCAGGCAGCCTCAGAAATCATGGAGATAGAGGCAGCTTTTTCAGTCCTCTGGGACATATATATCAGTGCTGCTGGCTACCTTTGTGACTCTGAATGCAGAAAACTCAAAGTTTTGATCGTACTTACCAGTTCCTGGCACCAGCTCCATCTGTCACCATGAATTTCCTCCATTCTTTCACCATGGTTGAGTACTTTCTAGATTGGATAGTATTCTGTGAGAGTTCCCTATGGATTTTAACCCCTGTGAATTCTCTGCAGACCAAGCCAATATAGCGTTGGCAGTATCTCACCTCCTGGGATAGATCACCTTCTGAGCATTCCCCATCTCACTGAAAAATAGCTCCCCATTAGAAAATGTAGAGGGGCTCTTTAAGAACTGCAAGGAAACTTCTGACATCCTTAAATCTGAGGTAATTAGTCACTTGGTCCAGAAAAGGCAAGCTACTGTTAAAGAATATGGCACCTCCCTCTGGATGCTCAGCCAGCACTTGGTAAGGAATAGCACTACTCACAGAATCCTAGAGTTTAGAGGGGCCTCAGAGATTATAGAATATATCCTAGACATAAAAAAGAGTCTCTAATATAATAATAAATAGTTATCTAGATAGAGAAAAGAAACCTGGTCTTCCCAGAAGTCTCCATGAATTGGGGATAACACAAAGTTGTTAGGAAGTTTTTTCTTACATCAAAATGTGTCCCTTTGTAACATCCTTCTATAGTTACAAATCCTATCTTCTGGGTCAAGAAGAATAAATCTATTTTCCATGTGATAACTCTTTAATACATAAATATGGCTACAATATCCTTACCCACTCTGAGTTTCCCTTCTAAACACCTTGTCTTGCCACACACACCTGCTTCCTGTAACCCATGGCATACTCTAATCAGAGTTAAACACAATATTGTATTTAAAATATAAAAACCAAAGGGCAACTATATGGCACAGAGCATCGGCTCTGGAGTCAAGAGGAGTCAAATCCAGCTTCAGACACTTGGTACTTACTAGCTGTGTGACCCTGGACAAGTCAATATACTGTAAATTAGTACCTCTCTAATATATCAATAGCCTTTCACATTTATGTGACTCCTGGAACTGAGTGAAATATTCAGCATGCAGCCTGATCAAGGCAAAATAGAGTGGGGGCTTTACTAATCTACTCTTAGACCTGAACATCTCTTTTAATACAGTCTAATAACATAGGGTTTTTGCTTGGCTCTCCTTGTCCATGGATTTTTGGAAGGGTTGGCAATGACCATGCCAGATAAATTGGCTATATATGGTTACTAACCTATTCCCACTCTTCTGACCTTGTGAGCACAATAAGTCCTACCTTTAGTCATAAATAAATTTGTGGCAACTCTTGTACTATCACAGTCCACTTGGCAGATGCTAGTTGCACCCCATTGGAGAGAAGTGATACAATTTAGGAATGCTATGGTTGACCCATTTCTATAGCTCAATCCACAAACTTGCTCCCACAGATAAGAGATCATTGTAAATCTCATTTCTCCCCATCCTGAGTCTGGTCCACCCAGTTCTTGATCTTGAGGAGGGAATTGAAGCTCCTTGCACATAGCAGATCTCTTCTATGATAAATTCTAATGACTTAATGAATTGAATGTATTCAACTAAGCCCTGAAGAGTGTAAGTAGCTCAGAGAACAACACCCTGAAAGTAGCTGACCATAGATTACTCACTTCCTTTCAGTCCAAGCACCCAGGAAAGCAAGCTCTTAAGTTCAAATGGAGGATGATGAGATACCCTAAAGACAACTCACTAATCCCCCTTTCCAGAGATTATGAAAATATATAGCCTATCATAAGCCAGTCCATACATAGAGTTCAAGAAAAAAAAACAGAACCTTGGAACTAAGCATTAAAATTAAAAAGCTGGGGCAGCTAGGTGGCACAGTGGATAGAGCACCAGTACTGAAGTCAGGAGGAGCTGAGTTCAAATTTGATCTCAGACACTTAATACTTCCTAGCTGTGTGACCTTGGGCAAATTACTTAACCCCAAATGCCTCAGCAAAAAAAAAAAAAAAAAAATTAAAAAGCTAAGAGTCTGCCATGAGAATGGAGTAGGTTAAACTTTTTTCTTCTCATTTATGGGAGCTCAGGAAAAGATCTGCTTCTATACAACAGTTAACATGCAGATTTCTAAATATGAGCCTAGAATCTAGACCTATATGACTTCCACAAGTCAAGTCAACAAGTTTTTTTGTTTTTGTTTTTTTTTTTTTTGATGGTCAACATAGGAATTTATTTCGCTTGATTAAGAAAGTTTATAAAAGGTTTTGTTTTTCTAGTTTTGTTTTTTTTTTCAATGTGGGAAATAAGGCTTCCAGAAGGAGAAAAGGTAGGTTTTTCTTGATTGAAAAGAAAAATTTATTTTAAAAGTTCAAGAAAATGAATATTTATAAAGTGCCTACTTGCTGAAGGGAAAAAAACTGACCTCATTACCCACAGTCTAGTGAAGGAGACAACATGTAAACAACTATAATTGATTTTTTTCATTTATTTATTTATATACACACATGGAGAGGGGGTGTATATAATTATCTTGCATGTGTAAAAGCATACCTATACATATTATTATTCCTATCTATATCTAAATGGATATCCTATATGTGCATATATATATATATATATCATTCATATGAAGAAATATATAATAAATATCTTGTGTGCATATGTTTATATGCACATATACATACATTATTCATATCTATATATAGGTAGGTAGGTGATAGATATCTTGTGTATATATATATACACACATCATTCATATCTGTCTAAATAGATAAATGATAGATATCCTATGTGTATATGTAGATATATCATTCATATCTATCCATATCTAAATAATTAGATGATAGATATCCTGTGTGTATGTGTGTATACATCATTCATATCTATAGATAGATATCCTATATGTGTATATATACCCACATCATTCATATTTATTTATTTATAGATAGATAAATATCCTGTGTATATAAATATATAAAATTAGAAATAATCAAGAAAGAGAAGGCATTAGGCTTAAAGAGGAACTAAGAAAGGCTTCTTATAGAAGATAGCATTTAGCTTTGAAGGAATCCAGGACATCAGAAGGGAGAGATGAGGAGGGAGACCATTCCAGAAGATGGAGTGTCTTGAGGGAGAAATAGCCAGGAGGATAGTGTCGTTGGATTATAGAGTACATGACAGGGAGTACAAGATGTCAGGAGGTTGGAAAGATAGGAAAGGGGTAGGTAATGAAGGTCTTTAAAAGCTAAGAAGAAACACTGAGCTAAAGAACTGAAATCATGACAGAGCACCAGTGAGTAGGATGTTGGTCTGTGCTAGTAAAGACAGAACCATAACATGATAGGAAAAAACCTATGGACTTTTCCCCTGTTGGAAATAGAAAAAGCAGTGAAGCAGGAAACCACATGAATCAAGGAACAATCCAGACCTATTCCTTCCCTAGTAACCATGTGGACTGGTTATATTGATCCTAGGAGAGGAGAGGATCCATCAAATGGGATGGTTGTTTGAAGTGCCTCTAGTTGGAGGGAGGACAGTTTTCCTGACAGTATAAGGGCTCAGGACAGTGCCCATTCTGTCTTTTTAGTAGAATTAACTGAAACTTGTCCTGTATGTAGCAGAATGCTGGTAAATATTTAACAACAAGCTTTCTGAAAAGTAGGACATTCTTTAATGTTTAATCTGCATTATTAACATTTTCCCCATCACTTTCTTAGACAATCAACAAAACAATAAATCAAGCCCTGGTTCATATCATTTGTCAATTTTCAAGCTGTAAATGCTCATACTAAAAATTTAATAATTAACTTTCTTGAGCCCCTTCAAGCTTACTTTAGCGCACCCCTGCCTATATGTCTTCTTAGCTTCAATGATTGCAAGATTCCCTTTTTTGGTTAAAAAAAAAATCAAAATGAGCCATAATCTCATATTTCGAGGATTTCCCTGGCATAGATTTTTGGGTGACTACCCCCAAAATTAATACCCTAGCTCTTCATATCTGGAGCAGAAGCAAATGGACACAAGTGTTATGTATATATGGAGGACAATCTAGGATAATTGATCTGAAGAGTTAGAAGAATCTTGGTTTTTTGTACTAGCAGTAGCTCAGTTGAGACAACACCTTAGCAGGCTCTATCATAGGTATCAACCTAAAAAACATTATTAGGCCTCATCTTGTTGTTTCTAAGATATTGAAGAATCTCTTTGGTTAAGCAGTCATTAGAGAAGTAGTATATAATAATAAATATGAATCTGCAAAAGAATTAATGGTTTGATAAGTGACTAGGATACTATCAAAAGCAGAAATATATCACTTCACAACTTTTTGTGTTGTCTGAGGCAACATTAAGAAACTGAAGAATGTTTATCGCATTTAAAGCATAGGTGCTGTAATATAATGACAAAAATAGTTCCTGCCCTCAAAGAACTTACATTCTATGAGAAGAATTTACTATGAATGTAGAAAAAAATGAATAAAAGAAAATTCAAGAGAGCCTTAGCAATGAGTGAGTTCAGATAAGGCTTCATTTAGGAAGCTACACTTGAATAGAGCCTGGAAAGGTGTTAAAGGTTCTAAGAGGGAGAAGGTAAAAAAAAGATTTCCATCCCAAACACTGAAGATAAGTATATGTGCAAGCATAGTGACAGGAAATGGAATCTAAGTCCAATAAATGGGGAATGGAAAAATAAATTACAATGTGTAAATGTTTAATGAGTTTAAAAAATGACACATGAAACATATAAAGAAACAATAACAAAGGAAATAAAAAGTGAAGCTAGCAGAATGAGAAAATAGACAATATGTTCTACAACAATATTAATAAAGATGAAATCATCAAACTTTGATAAATACGTAGATGGAAGAGGATCACAAGGGCATAGAATATAAATAAATTATTATTGTTATGATCCTATTAAAGTTGACAGATATTACTATTATCATTTTCAATGAAAATGTAGAGTTGGGATTTTTGGTTTTATTTGTTTTCTATATTTCCTTTATTTTTTGTAAGTTATTATGTTTGTAATGAAAATTCTATTTAAAAAAAAAAGAAATGGAGAAGGTATTTAGGAGGAAAAACAATGCAACTGATGCTTTATATAAACTTCTTGTATCCAGAGAACTTTCCCAGGTCTTCAGAAACTTGATTTTTAAAAAATCCTTGACCACCTAATGCAAAAATTATATTCTTTCTTTCAAAGTAATATAGCTCTGCTACTTAATAATAGCTGTCTGATCAGGAGCAAGTCACATTTCTCTAGTGCCCAGTTTTTTCACTTTTAAAAAGAGGGAAAGGATTCCTTAAGCATCCATTCAAGGTCTAAATCTAGGATCCTATGAAACAATTGTTGGAACGTGGCACAAAGATGATTCAAAAATAGCCAGTCTAATACACAGTACCATAGCTATTGAGTAAATATATCATTCATATACCCTTACCGTGTTTTCTTGCGCAGGAGGAGACAGTCTAGGGAAGAAGGTTCACATATGTCACTTCTGAGGACTTCAAATTTTTTAAGTGTAGGCAGAATGAAGTAACCCATCTATATAAGCCCCTCCTTTCATTCACAGATAACATTTAGAGTAGACATAGCAACTATAGTATTATATTTATTTCTACTAACAACAATAAAAGGTAACATTTACATATCATTTTAAGGTCTCCAAAACATTTTATACATGTTAAGTCAATAAATCTTCACAACAACCCTGCAAGGTAGGTTCTATTATTATCCCCATTTTATAGATGAGGAAACTGAGGTAGATAAAGATTAAGTGACTTATACAGTTATTAAGTGACTAAAGTTGGATGTTCTAACTTCAGGACCAATACTCTGTCCATTGCATCACCTAGCTAGAAGGATCTGTGTCTTTTTTTTTTTTAATTAAAGCTTTTTATTTTCAAAATATATACATGGATAATTTTCAGCATTCACTCCGACAAAACCCTGAGTTCTATTAAAATTTATTCTAGAGAGAGGTGTTATGAGGAATATCATTCACTATGGAATAAGGAAGACCCATCCTTTCACTGGTGCTGTGAATGATCTGTCCTATATAAGTCCTGAAAGAAGTTGGGATTAGCCTCAAGACAAAATAACTCCCCTCTCCTGAAAGGGGGGAGGGAATAGTTTTATTGATCCAGTCACAGAAGCTATTATTTATCATTTCATCAGATCATTTTCTCTCCTTTCCCGAGGAATTCAGTATCTGGCTAACAGTATTTCTCATTATTCCAAATCCTATCCCTGCAATAGGACGACTTCAACACATTCAATCTTGTTTCACAAACACTCTAGCCTAGCAATTCTTCAGTATCCCCATTTGGTATGACCTAAACTTACTCCTCTCCAACTCCACAAGGACACATATATTCTTAACCTTGTCATCACGAACAAGTGTTCCACATCTACAATCAAGAATCTAAGATTTATTTAGTCAATCATAACTGTATCATCTCATTTAACCTTTATCTCATTCTTTCTAAACTCTTCTTTGTTTTCACCATGACTTCTGATGCGCTTAACCCTCAACATTTTCCAAGGTTTTCACTTGCTTTCTTCATTTTGCCTTTTAGATAATCACTTCAACATTATAATGATCTTTACTCTAGAATTCGTATTTATATAACTCTAGAATCTTGCCCTATCACAGCTCATGCCTTGCTAAACTCCATTTCAGGAACCATTACATACCTGTCAGATTGGCTAAAATGACAGGAAAAGATAATGATGAATGTTGGAGGGAATGTGGGAAAACTGGGACACTGATACATTGTTGGTGGAACTGTGAACGGATCCAACCATTCTGGAAAGCAATTTGGAACTATGCTCAAAAAGTTATCAAACTGTGCATACCCTTTGACCCAGGCAGTGTTTCTATGGGGCCTATATCCCAAAGAAATCATAAAGGAGGGAAAGGGACCCACATGTGCAAAAATGTTTGTGGCAGCCCTTTTTGTAGTGGCTAGAAACTGGAAACTGAATGGATGCCCATCAATTGGAGAATGGCTGAATAAATTATGGTATATGAATGTCATGGAATATTATTGTTCTGTAAGAAACAACCAGCAGGATGATTTCAGAGAGGCCTGGAGAGATTTGCATGGACTGATGCTGAGTGAAATGAGCAGAACCAGGAGATCATTATACACGGCAATAACAAGACTATATAATGATCAACTCTGATGAACATGAATCTTTCCAACAATGAGTTCCACATGTGATGGAGAGAGTCATCTACACCCAGAGAGAGATCTGTGGGAACTAAGTGTCTTTCACAACATAGAATTTTGACTTTTTGTTGTTTTTTGCTTACATTTTGTTTTCTTTCTCATTTTTTTCCTTTTTGATCAGATTTTTCTTATGCACAAGATTATTGTATAAATATATATGCATAAACTGGATTTAACATATTTTAACATATTTAGCATATATTGGATTACTTGCCATCTAGGGGAGATGTGGGGGAAAGAAGGGAAAAATTTGGAACACAACGTTTTGTAAGGGTCAATGTTGAAAAATTATCCATGCATATGTTTTGAAAATAAAAAGCTTTAATAAAAAAAAATAATGAACTCCATCTCAGGCTTATTCCTACTATCTATTTCCTCTACTATTATATATATGCTGCTGAATAGAGCTGGAAAAAATCATACAACCATACTGACCAGGTCTCCTAAAATTTATGTAATCTAATTTTTTTTTGAGGTTAAATATAAAATGAGAGCATTGACGTCTTCTGTGTCTAAATCTATGATCCTATGAAACTATCACTAAAACATGCCATAAAGATGACTCAGGAGTAACCAGATTCTAATACACAGAAACACAGATATTGAACACAGATATCACTGATAAATAGCCCATACTTGTTCAGGTCACACAACTAGTAAGTATCTGTGGTTAGATTTCAATTCAGGTCCTCCTGAGTCCAGGGTTGGTGCTCTATCTAGCTGTCCCTATGTAATCTAACTTTAAATGGGCCCTCACTACAGCAGGGCAATCCTTATGCTTCTCCCTAATTGATTTTTTATAACACTCCCCAGAGCAGCTCTTTCTATCCCTTCTCCAGTATAGTAGCTAAAACTCTCACCTCATATTTTATTGAGAGAAATAGAGGTCATTTGTCATGTGCTCCCTCTTCTCTGATTGTTTGTTCCACAGACCCTTATTATGACTCCTCATTCTCCCTTCCCTAATATCCAAACTCTTATGAAAAATATGGTCTTTGACTCAGCAAGGACAACCCCTATATCTATATGTAGATTCCCACTCTACTTTGGAAAGCAGTTTCATTAGATGATATATTTCGAAGTCAAATTGTAAAGAGCTAAGGATTAGTAAGAGGAGAGAAAGTAAAAGAAATGGATGGACTGAGCTTTTTTGAGAAGTTTGGCTAAAAAAAGAATAATATTAAATGATAATTTGAAGGGATAGCTAGGGTCTGGCGAAGGTTTATTTATTTTTTCTGTACTTAACAAATACTAAATAAAAAAAGACATTTCCACATATATAGTAGATTTTGAAAAAAAAAGATTATACATGAACTTGAAGATCTCTATTATGTATGGCTTAATTTTCTTTTTAATTATATAAATCCAATTTCTAGATCTCAAAGCTGCCCTTCTCTGTGATTTTTTATGGCCTTTCTTCTGTTCTCTTTTGTTCATTTTTTAAAAAGACACCTCAGTTCCTCTTTTGTTTCACTTTTTCTTTCTCCGCGTCTATCTCTATCTCTCTGTGTGTCTCTCACAGTCTTGTGCTGTCTCCCTTAGGGTCTCTGTCTGTGTGTGTATCTCAGTCTGTGTCTCTGTCCCTCTGTGTGTCTCTGGGTGTGTCTGTCTGTCTGTCTGTCTCTCTCTCTGAATCTCTCCTCCCCCTTCACTTCCCTACCCCTACTTAAAAAAAGAAAACAAAGCCCAGTAACAAATACACAAACAAAACAAATTCATATACCGGCTTTGTTAGAAAACACAACTTATTCTGAGTTTAGAGTCCATCAGTTCTCTGTCCAGAGCTGGATAGCAAACTTCATTATCAGTTTTCTAGAATTACAGTTGATCATTGCATTGATCTGATAGTTTTTCAAAATTGTTTTTTCTTTATGATGCTGCTATTGTAGAAATTAATCTCCTGATTCCACTCATTTCCCTCTCCATCAATTCATACAAATTCTTCATGTTTCTCGAAACCATCTTTTTTATCATTTCTTAAAGCATGATAACATTCCACTACATTAATATTCCATAATTGGTTTATCCATTTCCCAACTGATAATCAGATCCCTAATTTCCAGGGCAAAATATCCCTATATAATCTAACTTTAACTGGACCCTCACCATAGCAGGTCAATCCTTATGCTTCTCCCTAATTGATTCTCTATAACACTCCCCAGAGCAGCTCTTTCTATCCCTCCTCCAGTGTAGTAGCTAAAACTCTCACCTCATATTTTATTGAAAAATAAAGGTCATTTGTGTGTGTCTCTCAGTCTGTGTCTCTGTCTCTCTATGGGTCTCTGTTCGTCTGTCTCTCTTTCTCTCTCTGAATCTCTCCTCCCCCTTCCACTTCCCCACCCCTACTTAAAAAAGAAAAACAAAGCCCCAGTATCAAATACACAAACAAAACAAATTCATACACTGGCTTTGTTAGAAAACACAACTTATTCTGTGTTTAGGGTTGCTATAAACATAAAAGAGTTGCTATAAACATCTTTGCCCACATGAGTCCTTTTCTTCTTTCTTTGACCTTTTTGAGATACTATAGGCTTGATGTTGATACTGCTGGGTCGAAGGTTATGGACAATTTAGTGACTTTTGAGACACAGCAGCAAATCGCTTCCCAGAATGGCTGGATTAATTCACAGCTTCTTGTGAACCAAGGGGGTTTTGTTTGTTTGGCTGGTTTTTTTTTGTTTGTTTGGTTGTTTTTTTTTTCCTTTGTTTTAATAATGAGAGAAAATTGAAAATGTTTGAAGACAGTAGGAAAGGAACTAGTAGATAAGAAGAGACTAAAGATTGGGAGTAGGGAGAAGATACCAAACACACTCCTATTAATATGTATGTACACGTTATATACATATATATAATGTCTCTCCCAGCTAAATTCTAAGTTCCTTCAGGACAAAGGCTGACCTACTGGTTAGCACATAGTAGGTATTTAATGTCTTTAATCTGCCTTCTTGCAAGGAACTGAGTGTACATTTGAGGAAGCCAAATGAGCCATATAATGACAATCCCAGAGTTTCGCTGGGTATGAGCATGAGCCAGGGATATTTTGTAAGAGACAGAAGTCAGATGGTTTCCCTTGGAAGGGAGACAAAATATTTGCAAGGGACCATTTTTTCTACCCAAAACTATAACTATTTCCATCATTTCAGGGATATATATGTTACAATGACAAAACTTTGAGTGCCGCCATAATCTAGATCTGGCACTACTTGACAGGGGCAGTGATATCTACCAAAGTGAACCTCCATTAGCAATTTACCTGGTCCAGATATAACAGAGACAAATGAAAGAAATACTTCTACAACAATAGTATCTTGTATAAAGACCAGCTCATACCATTAGTCATGCTAAAAAAGGTCTGTATAGTTGGAGCTTTGCTTTTTCTAGGAGCAATGTATAGCTGTGAGAATTGGGCTGTGAGGGTAAATGAGTGTCACAGAATCAATGAGTTCAGATTGTGATGCTGGAGAAGACAGCAAGAAGGTCAAATCAATCAATGCTTAAAGAAATTAATTCAGATTATTCAATTACTCTATAGTTGTCCCTATCCCTTTGCCTTGAGAAATTTGGAGCTGAGGAAGTGAGAAAAGAAATGACATGATGCTGCAGGAGCAAAGTAATGGCCAAGGATAGAGTGAGTGGTACACAAGGATAATTGAGAAGGCCACAAGGAAGTGGCCATACCACTCTTGTACTTGCTGGTTGCCTATTCTGCTAATCATGCTCCATGATGAGTTAGAGAGAGTCCAAGTCTTTCAGCAACCAGACAAAACTCTCATCTTCCAAAAGAATAGACAGAATGTTACGCTGTGATAAGGCAGAATTCAGAATTCACATAGGGGTTACTCCAATGGTAAGTAGGAGACAAAAACAGTAGTCCAACACCAAGAAGTAGGTCAGCCCAAAACTGGTTAAGAAAACATACTACAATGGAGAACTACTGACAATGGCAAAATGGAGGATTGTTTCAGACAACTCTACCAGCCAAGATGTTGTGGGGGAGTTTTCTTATGGGGTTAGAATACTAATTATGTCCCCTCCTCACTCCACAGACTCTACATAATTGGGGGTCCTGAAAACCAAAAATATGATTTGTTTTTTGTTTTTTATCATTGCTGTTTTTTAAGCTTTTTGTTTACAAAAATTCAGTTGCTTGCCCTTCTGTCTTCATGCTGAACACCTGGGTGTATATTTAGACTGAGCTTTGAAGACAACACAAGAGTTTGGAGATCGTAGGGATAATTTAAGACATCTCCTGTAACACCTTGCTTTAAAAAAAATCTATTTACGGTAGAACAACTTAATGAGGCAAGACTATGCATCTAAATTAACAGATGTTTATTTTGCTTAGGATCTGTGTAGCATAAAAAAGGAAAACACTTGAACTTGAAATCAGAAGATCTGAGTTCTAGATCTGGTTTCAATACCTGTATGATGTCAGGCAAGTCAATTAACTTCTCTGATCATCCAATTCCTTACCTATAAAAAGCAACTCAATAATGCCTGGTTTTCCCAGATCATGGGGTTGTTCCAAGAATCTAGCAACAACAACAACAAAATAATGTATTGATTGATTGTTTATAAAATTCTATTAATATTATTTCCTTTTATCCTCACAACCACCCAGGGATATAGGTGCTATTATTGTCCTTATTTTACAGATGAAGAAACTGAGGCAGGCAATGGTTAAATGATTTGCCTATGATCACACAACTCTTTGTTGTTGTTTGTCCTTTGGTTGCAAAAAAAGACCAATGACATCACAGGATGACTCCTGTGTGAATTGGATTTAAGTGAGACAAAGTTGCACAAAGTCATCAGTCTCACTCTTCCAGAGCCACCCAGATTCAGTGGTGGGACAAAAATCTTAATTACCGGGATACAGTGGATGACTTTGTCATCTTCAATGTCTGACCTAATGTCCTCCACAGCCATTGCTTCAAACCCTTCATGGCCTTTGGAACAAATTATTCTCAACCACCTTTTCCACTGGGGGAAGCCTTTGCATGTTTGGGATAGACAAGCTCTTACTAACCAATGGGGTTTGAGGTCTATGTTACCCTCCACCTGGTTTAGCTGGTCTGCTGAGGCAATTTTACCAGGGTACAGCTATTGAGCTACAGGTTTTGGAACCACAGGTGAGAGTTAAGTGCCAGGTAAATACTAAAAGGTGTCTTTTCAAGGAAGCTGTTCAAGCACATCTGGGTGAGGGCTTGCCAAGCCCTTTTCAGAGCTGCTAATCCCCATAGCTAGTAAATGTCTAAGAATAGTCTTCAACTCAGCGTATTTAGGTATTCAGGTATATTACGAAATTTTTTTCCTAAGTATCTACCCCCCCCCCTCCTCCCCGATCCCTCCTACCTAGACAATGAATCATAAGATCATAAATCACTAAGAGACAATCAATTCAACTTCACTTTATAGATGGGGCTCCGAAGTTCAAAGAGATAATTTAGCTATCTACCCTGCCACCTAGCTACTTTGAGGTGAAATTGAGTTATACTACTGTAAAAATCAGCATAAGACATTATTATCATCATGCTCTCCCTCCTGTATTCTGTGGCTTCCTTTTCTGGTCTCTGCTCATAAGAATTGGCTTTCTTGAGTATCTGCCAGCCACAACTGGTGTAAGGAGTTAGGACAAAAAGGAAGAAACAGAACATATATGAAAATACAGTGAAGCTCCTAATTTGTTAGATACTACATTGTTTCCATCACAAAAGAGCATTCTGGTCCATTCTAAGGATCTCCTGCAAATATAAATAAGACACTTAACCAGCTGACACCAATGCCAGTGACTGTTACTTTAAATGCATGATTAATTTTCTACAATTTTTCTTATCCTGGAGTTCTGGGTCTCTGTCACATCAAGTCAGGTCCATTTACTTTATATCCTAAAGAGTAAATGAGAAAGAAAAATGGGACAATTTCCTCATAGAAAAGCATTTCATTTCAAAGGCAGCTGTATTTCATTTCTATTGATATTCAAATGGATTGGGAAGAACCCCAGAGGGTCAATTCTGGGTTCTCCAGAAGGTTATCCCTGCCCTGACTTTCCCAGACACCAATTCTCAGGGAACAAACAAGATATAGAGTAAAGAGTAAGTTCTTTCCACACAATAGGAGAGACTGTAATGCTAAGTTGACAGAGATTTTTTTTCTGCTTTTCTCAAGAAATGTCTTCCAGAGTAAGAAAAGCTGTTAAAAACAAAGTTGGGTGGGAAATGTGACTCTCTTAGAAGCCAAGTCAGGACTCTTAGTTCCAGAAAATTTCCCCTCTGAGGACAAAAAAAGAGCAGAAACCTGAGAAAATCAAGGTGGGGAAAATTAGCTGATCAATGTTTATAGAATATTTTTTATAGGTACAAAATGCTTTTCATACATTATTCCATTTGATCTTTACAACAACCAGGTGAGGGGAGTGATATACATCTTTTGCCCATTTGAGATAATCCATATTTAGAGGATTTCAGTGACTTTTCTAAGGTCAGTTGATTAATATGTATTTATTACTAACTATCCTCTACCAGAACTGTACTAAACTTGAAGGATTCAGAGAAAAATAAAAGACAGTCCCCGATTCAAAGAACTCAGAGTCCAATGTGGGAGACAGCATGCAAACAACTATAAAAAAAGAGGTCCAGCTAATATATGGTATAGTCAATACCAGGTCTGCAATTCCAGTGCTCTCTTTATTACCATCACTATTGGTGATATGGTGCCATATTAATAATGATAATGTGATAGGTACCATTAAGAGACTGTACCATATTATCAAAATCAATACCCAAAACTAATATGATTGTGCATGCCATTTTTAATGGCATCTCTTTATTACCATTACCATTGGTGATATGGTACCATATTAAGAATGGTAATAGGATACCATTAAGATCCTACACTATATTATCAAAATCAATACCCAAATTAATATGGTTGTGAATGCCATTTTTAACCCTAGCAAAAAGTGTTTTGTTTCTTCTCCTACAGATACAGCATCAGGAGTGAAGTTGTTAGAAAAGCATTATTCCTCTTGGTTCCTGTACTCATTCCCCGATGCTCTGGATTCTGATCTCTATAACTATTTAGGAGTTCAGCTCACTATTCAGGGATGGAAGTCCAAGAACAGCTCCTAGTGCCAGTAACATTCCTTCTTTACAATATCCACTCTTCATTCCACAGCCCTTGACCCTTTGATGGTCCTTAAAAAAAAATGCATGGTTGTTTGCCTAGTGCATTGTGTCAAAACTAATAAAATGAAGTCTAATAGAGATAAATGAGAAGTCTGAATCTGGGGTTCAAAACAATAAACTTCCCAAGTACAAAATGTTGGAAGAATTGCTTGAGCCAGTTAGATGGATACTATAGTCAGAAAAACCTAAGTTTAAATCTAGCCTCAGATACTTACTAGCTCTGCATAAGTCACATAAATTCTATTTGCCTCAACTTTTTTATCTGTAAAAAAGGGAAAATCATAATAGTTCTTACCTCACAGGGTTGTCATAAGGATAAAATGAGATACTATTTGTAAAGTGCTTTGCAAATCTAAAAGTACCATATAAATGATGGCTATTATTATTGTTATACAATTATCAATATATATATACATATATATATATATTTGGGAGCTTTAGGGGATTGAAAAGTGTGATAACAGTAAAAAGAAAGAACTGATCCATTCTTACACTGCATTGAAGTCCAGGCATAAGGTCCAAGATGAAAAAAGAAGTAATCCCAATTATACTCTTTCCTTGGTCTTGTCCTACAATATTATAGTTAGCCAATAAAAAGTATTTCCAAAGAACTTTCTATGTGCCAAAAATTTTTGCTAAGTTCTGAAGGGGGTGATAGTTAAACATTAATCTTAAATGATAACTATCAGAGTTTTGGGACCATGTCCAAGTATAGTTTTCTATAGGGCATAATGTCAATTGTTTCATAAATACTGAGGATTCCCTGCATTTGGTCACAAAATCTTAAATCTGAATAATGATTTCTATATTGCCAAGTTTTCATCACTGCCAAGTTGAATTTAAAACAATCTTTCTATTCTAAAATAATAACTTGATCTTATCCAGCTATTTGCTGGTAATATAGTGTTACAACAGAAAACTTTTTACTTGTGTTAATAAAGCAGACTAATGAATAAATGGAATTTTATAGCCTAGATTTTGTTTGTTTCAAGGCTTCAGTAACCATTTGATAATCTTAATCACAGCGGTGCTAGCTGACTGTAATTGGAAAGTCCCTGGCCCTAACACCAAAGACATTAAAACTTTGTTGTTGCTGGGAAATGGCTGTCTCTTCTGAGGGCTAACACCTACTGTTACTATCATCAGCCAAACAGTTATTATAAGAGCAAATGATATCCTCAAAAATAAATTGTAGATAGTTCATTTGCAATGGGTGACCCCCACTGTTAAGACATATGTATCCTTGAGTTGGGAATGATTCATCACCATTTCAAGTTAAAAAATTCAAATCTAGGGGAGTGAAGAAGCTACATTTATTTATCAGTATTAATAAAGTTTATTTCAACTTACAAATCATTAGTCTTCAACTAGGGAGAATAGACTTCGTGATTATCTCTTCCAAGAAAAGAATCACCTATTCTCTGCCTTCATCTCTTTCTTCCAAAGTTTTCCCCCTCAACAGTTAGTCTTTGACTCCAGTGAAACAGGTGTGAAAATAAAGGTTTCATGCTTTAACATGCTTTAAACAAATGCAAGATATATTTTATTTCCATACCCTGGTCCCATAAAGATGATCTCAAACATAGGAGAGAATCAAGGGTACCGCAGCAAGGTTTAGTCTAGTTTGGGGTAAAAGTTAGAAGTCAAAATTCCTTTGCCATCTTCCACAGTATGGTATAGTAGAAAGAGGGCTGAAGCTGGATTCAAATCCTGACTCTATCGCTTATTGTGTGACTTAGACAAATCACCAAACCTCTCTACATTTTAATTTCCTCTTCTAAGAAATGAAAGAGTTAGAAGACTTCTATTGTCTCTGCCAGCTCTAATTCTATGTCCTCCTTCAGAGTAGTGGTTTCCAAAGGAGTATATAATCAACCAATGAAAGGATAGAAAGATAAACTACAACCCATCCTCATAATGACAATCAATTGTGGGGCTTTTCTTTCTTTTTAATTTTTTATTTAATATTTTCATTTTCTCCAGTCACATGTAAAATAATTTTTTTTACATTTGTTTTTAAAACTGTGAGTTCCAGATTCTCTCCCTTCCTCCCACTCCCATTCCCCATTAAGAAAGTGTTGTGCCACAAGTCCATGTCTCAGTTTCCTTCAATTGCTCTGTTTCGGTTTCCCCTAATTGTTCTGCCTCAGTAGCAACCCCGCCATTTCCTGACCATCAGAAATAATTGGGCTAGCATTCCAAAGGAGTCATAAAACCTCCAGGTGGTCTATCTCGACATACCCTTTATCTTTTGGCTTCAGACTTACTATGTCCGAGTTCCTTCCCAAACTTTCTCCACTCCCTACATGTCAGAACTGAATTGATAGTCCTTTCCTGGAACTCCAATCCCCCCTGGTTTCTCAACCCCTCCTTCTGCCTCTTGAGTTCTTTGTTCCCTGGAGTGCCGGAGCCCTATAAGAATCCTGTTACCAAACTTACTAATTGCTGGACCTACTTGAGATCCAGTCGGCTGTCAAGTTTGCCAGTCTAAACTCTCCATGGGCTGTGTGCTTCGAGACAACAGTCCCAGCAGTCCCAATCCACAGCTATGGATTCTAAGCTCTCAATTAACATCAATAAAATATTAACTAATCTCCAATGTGTGATTCTGCTTCAGTTTCTCCCTGAGCATTACAGAAAGCACTTGTGTATAGAGGGCCAAGAGGTAAGAATCCATTCCAGGTTTTGAATCTTATAGTAACTTGGCTCACCAAAACTCCTTTTTCTGTACATTTCACTTTGCTTGAGTTCATGGAGGACTTTTGAGTTTTTTCTGAGAGTATCCTGCTCATCATTTCTCTCTTTTTTTAAGGTTCAAATAGTTTATTTAATATTTTTACTTTCCCCAATTACATGTAAAACAATTTTTATATTTATTTTTAAAACTTTGATTTCCAGATTCTCTTTATTTCTCTCCACCCCCATCCCTCTTTAAGAAGGCCCATGTAAAGTTATGCGAAACATTTCCATAAAAGTCATGTTGCAAAAGAATACATAGATGTCCCTACAGTGAGACTTTTCTTCAACATAACCACATTCTCCCACTCTGCTCCCTCCTTCTACTCTGTACACTATAACCACTACCCTTCTGACCTGGACATTTATAACCTACAAGGCCACCCACAGCAGCAGTTTTGTAGGTATCATTGGAATGATTCTGCACCCCTGGATGTATCTACCTCTGTCCCTCAGATAACTTTATGGCTTAGCAAGCAGTCTTCAGAGAGTCCTCAGAGATCACTACCTCCATTATTTTTTTAAAATTTTGGGCTGGACAAAGTAAGTTGCAAAAGATGAGTAGGGATTGCAAGGGATCAGAAATTTCATGACATTATCTTTCCCCAAAAAACTTACCCTTCTTCTCAACTTCTCTTATTACTATAAAAAGCACCACCACCCTTCCAGTCAATGGCGTTCACAATATAAATTCATCTTTATTTCTCACTCTCCCTCTCTTCACATATTCAAACAGCTATTGAGGAAAGACTGGGTATGAAGAGGTAAATTCATTAAGTGCACATTTTGAGAAGAAAAAGTTTGGTAGTGAAGGGGAAGAAAGATATCAAATGGATGTACTAGAATGGGCAAAGAAAGGTTATTTTAGGATTAGGATGTCTAAACAGTTTTTAGGCAATGAGGAGCCAATAGGAAGGAAGGGGTTGAATTTATATGGAGTGGGAGAAGTGATAATTATTAAAACAAGAGCCTAGAGGAAGTGGTAGAGTTTGGAATATAAAGCATAAGGAGAAGGATTAGATTTAATGTGGTTGTGTTTGAGAGAAGTCCCACAATTGACTGTCAAGGCGAGGATGGGATGCTCATCTTTCCATCCTTTTGTTGGTTGCCAAGTTTTGCCACTTCTACCACCATATTTTTCATCTTTCTACTTACACAAGTCATCACACTATTTCAAATCCTCATCATCTTTTACCTAAGCTCTTACAACAACTCTCTAATTGGTCTGCTTGCCTCACGTATCTTCTCCAATCAATTCCTTACAAAATTGCTGAAGTGATTTTTTCCGGTTTCTTACTGACTCTAAGATAAAATATTTTAGGATCTCATCCTTTTAAATTTTCCTTTTTGTGTTAATTTCAAATAAAAAACTTCCATTTTATGTATACAGTAGGAATTTTTAAATAAATATATTCATATTTTAGAACATGAATTCTAATTTTTTTTAACTGATGGATCAAAACAGTTTGGCCACCACTGGTCTAGAATACCATTTGCTTGTACTCTGTCTCTCATAGAGGCCAATTTTGTGTCATATTCTTTCAAGGGCTTGCTCAGCCTAATTTCAATTAATCAAGCTAATTTGCCTCACTACAAATACGTACTGCATAACTTCAGGTGGTGCCTTAGCTGCTACAAGATAATTCTTCTACCGTACTCTTAGAGCTTTTTTATTTCATTGCCACAGCAGCTCTTCCAAAATATCTTCTTTCTCCTTGGACCACTTTACCTACACTGACAGCAGATAATATAGTTTACTAGTTCACTGAGAAAATCTAAATTACATAGGGTGACCTCCCTCAATTTTTCTCTTCAGGTCCTCAAAATCTTCTGTCATCTCTTTTCTCCTTCCCTCTATTAGAAAAGCAGAGTAAACTTTGCCTTTCACTAAATCTAATCCCTCTCCTCATGCTTCCTCTAGATCTTTGTTCTAAGAATCACTGCTCCCTCACCCCATTCAAGTTCCATCTTTCCCTTGCCATTTGTTCCTCACTGCTAAAAAAAAAAAAAAAAAGTTCAAACATCCTAATCCTAAAATAGCCTTCCTTTGCCCATTCTAGTACATCCAAATATTGTCTGATCTCTTTCTTCCCCTTCATTTTTAAATGTTCCTCCAAAACATTTTGATGAGTTTACTTCACCACCCACTTTATCCTCAACATCTGGCTTCCACCTTCACTAGTCTTCTGAAATTGCTCTCTCAAACATCATTAGTGATCTCTGCACTCTAAGCAGCATAGGAATTTTCCAGCTGACTTGCAACTGAAACCTTCTTTAAGGGTTGTCTCCCCATTAGAATGTGAACTCTGAACGCAGAGACTGACTTTTCTATTTGTTTACCCAGCACTTAGGACACTGTTTTGCACATAGTAAACATTTAATAAATGCTTCCTTCCTTCCTTCATCTCCTAATACAAACACAATGCCTTTCTTTCAATTATTATCTTCCTGACTTACTGTAACATGTGACTCTATTGATTACCTTCTACTAGATACTTTCCTGAATTGACTTCAGAAATGCTGCCCTATCCTGATTCTTCTATCTCTCATCATTTTTTCACTGTCTTTTTAGATGATCTCCCACCTCCTCTTTCTAAATCTGTTGACTGGTCTTGACTTCTCTATGTCTCTTCCCCAATAACTTCACTCTCGGTTTCAACTATACCCTTTATGCAGATAATTCCCCAATTTAGCTTTCCAACTCTTTTCTCTTTTCCTGACCAAGCCCATATGTCCAACAGCCTGAAGGAATATCTACCTGATTTTGCCAATGACACCTCCAACTCAACATGTCCAAAGCTGAATTTATTATCTTCCCTCCACTAACTCTCTCCTCCTTCTGTCTTCACTATTTCTTTCAGTAGCACCACCATTACATAATTTCATATGTTTGAAATGTTAATGTTATCTTTGACTCTTCCTTTTGGCTTGCTTCCTGTGTTCTACTGCTGCTGTTCTGTGCTTTATCTAGTGGTTCTTCAGTCATTTTTCAGTTGTGTCCAACTCCTCATGACCTCATTTGGGGTTGATTTTCTTGGTAATCAAGTTTGCTATTTCCTCCAGCTCATTTTAAAAATAAGCAAACTGAGGCCAACAGGATTAAGGGACTTGTCCAGGGTCACATAGCTAGCAAGCATCTGAGACCACTGTCAGAGGAGCCTTGAACTACTGCAGTCTAAACTCTTGCACCGGCTTCTTAACAAGCTTTCTTGACTTTATTCTCTCCTCCAAACTCTCTTTCCCAGTTTCTTCAAATCCCAGCTAAAATCCCACCTTCTGCAAGAAGCCTTTCCTGGTTACCTTTAATTTGAGCACCTTCCCTCTGAGACTACCTCCAGTTTATTCTTTCTATATCTTGTTTGCCTGAATATTGTCTCCCCCATTAGACTGTAAGCTCCTTGAGCATGAGGTTGTTTTTGCCTTTCTCTATTTCTCAACTGCTTCACATAGTGCCTGGCATGTAGTTAGCTCTTAATTGACTTGCTCAACTCATTAATTTGACTTGATCCTGCCACCAGTAATCTTAATTATGCATAGATCAAGTCTTGCTTCTTCTCTGCTCATAATTCTTTAGTGTCTCCTTTCTACTTATTAAGTAATATTCAAATTTCTTTCCTTCAACTTGAAGGCCCTCCACAATTTGATGCCATTATTTTTATATTTTCCCATTATATTCCCTTTCTCTCACTCAACCAAGCTAGAGAAAAAGAAAGATAGATGTGTTTCATGCTTTCCCATGTCTATGCCCTTTTTTCATGCTATTTAGAAATGCCCCTTTTTTTACCTGTTTAATTCCTACCTCAAATGACCTCACATTATACTTTGTTGTGTGGATCCATAATTACACTGACCATCTATTAGAATATTACCTCTCTGGCTTTATATAATATTATTTACTTTCAGGTACTTTATATTTCTACCCAATAAATTAATGTGCTACCTGTTTTCTTATCATTTCTGCCATGTTTCACCTTTATACATTTTTACAATCCATTTTTCATACCTGGAATAAACTCTCTACTTGTTCCACTCAGGTACCCTTTCCTCTGTGAAACCTTCAGATTAACACCACCATCACAAAACAATCTCTTCCTCCTCAAACTTTCTTGGAACTCTTTGTTTAATTTATTCTTTGTCTTTATCACATTTTACCTTTTATTATACTTATTTATGTACATTAGATTGAACCAGTAATAAGCAGTATCCTAAGAAGTTATCCTCACATGTGTAAAAAATGTTTGTGGCAGCCCTTTCTGTAGTGGAAATTGAGTGGATGCCCATCAGTTGGGGAATGGCTGAATAAGTTATGGTATAAATGTTATGGGATATTATTGTTCTATAAGAAATGATCAGAAGGATGATTTTAGAGAGGCCTGGAGAGACTTGTATGAACTGATGCTAAGTGAAATGAGCAGAACCAGGAGATCTTTATACATGGCAACAACAAATTAGATGATGATCAATTCTGATGGACATGACTCTTTCCAACAATGAGATGATTCAGGCCAATTCCAATGATCTTGTGATGAAGAGATCCATCTACACCCAGAGAGAGGACTGTGGGAACTGAGTATAGACCACAACATAGTATTTTCATTCTTTTTGTTGTTTGCTTGCATTTTGTTTTTTTTTCTTTTTGATCTGTATTTTCTTGTGCAGCAAGATTATTGTGGAAATATGTGTATATATGTTGGATTTAACATGTATTTTAACATGTTTGACATATATTGAATTACTTACCATCTAGAGGAAAGGTTGGAAGGAAGGAGGGGAAAGGTTTTGCAGGGCATATGTTTTGAAAATAAAAAGCTTTAATAAAAAAAAAAGTTACCTAAATTTAGAGAAGCTCATCCCCAAATTGACTGAAGAATGAAGAAATTTTCAGTAATAGCAGCTCTCAAACTATATCTGTTGGGTCATAGAGTGAGTCAGAGTTTGTGTTGGTTTAAGGAAAAGCAACACCAAAACAATCCCAAATCCCTTAATATTTCAAAGTAGGGGTCACAGTGTCACAATGGATAGAATGCCAGATTTGGAATCAAGAAGACTCATCTTCCTGAGTTCAAATCTGGCCTCATACATTTGTTACTAGTTGTCTGACTCTGGGCAAGTCACTTAACCCTGTTTGCCTCAGTTTCCCCATCTGTAAAAATGAGTTGTAAAAAGAAATGGCAAACCCTTGCAGTATCTTTGCCAAGAAAACCCCAAAGTGAGCCACAAAGATTCAAACATGACTGAACAATAACTATACAAGTAGTTCTCCACCAGCAGTGAGCTGCAAGCTTTTTGGTGGACAATCATTTCTTTTTCATTTTTTAAATCCTTAGGAATAGTGCCTTATGTATTAAGTGTTGAAGTAAAGTGACTTATAATTATCTTTGTTTTATCTCCCAGTTAAAATAGAAGATTCTTGAGGACAGGGTCATATTTTATCTAAACTTTTTATCTCCCCAATATCAAACACAGTACTTTAGGTGATTATAATTAATTGGTGAGTTGAACTGGATTTATCTCCCTAAATTGTTAGCTCCTAAAGCTTCAGTGAGTATTTGCATATTAATAGAGGACTTTCTAAGACCCCTGAAGGAATGAATCTGTAATGATGAAATTTCAGGTGGAGGACAGCTGGTAGAAGAGATATTTTTGGACAAGGGCTCTGCCTGGCACTGCTCAAACAAATCCACATTATGTAGGCATCCAGCTGCCCTTATGATTCTGACTTAAGTTCTTCTCTATTCCCCTTGCCACTGCCATTAAGCCCTGGGAAGGATGATTTATGGGGATAGTTATTATTATGAATGTCACCCCTATGGTATCTGTAATGGATGCAAGAAAATAGATGAGTATTTCATAAAGATTGATGCCAGGTACACTCTTTGAGTCGTCCAAAAAGTGGTACTTATCATCCACCACCATTCTCATCATCAGTCCTCCAGGAGGCTGATCCTTATTGCTCAGAGGTTAAGCCTTAACCATCATACCCTAGTTTCCAATTCCAGCTCCAAGAGGAATAGGTTTCTTTCTGATGTCCCTGGCATTTATGCTCTGCTGCTCTTTCAGAACAATTAGAATGGAAAATGATAATCAGTTCCTATGAATAGTTAATTTCTTTCAGAGCAGTCAGACCCAGTCTTGCATTTAGAGTACAAATTTTCTTTCACACACTTTTATATCTACAATCAAAGTAAAACAAATGTTGCTAATTAGTGTTGATCTTAAAGACCAACACCATTTAATTTTTACCCCAATGAAGTACTATTGTGGTTTTTTTAGAGGAAGTCAAAGACAAGGGAATAGGGTCAAGGGAAATGTATGAGTAAAGTAATCAAAGTAGTTTAATTAAGTGAAACTCTGCCAGCTGCTACTAACACTAGCAGTTTGCATTTCAAAGAAATTTTGTAAACAAAGCCAAACTTAGCAATCAACATACATTTGTTAAGATTTTCTTTGCATTAGGCATTAGAACACAAAGGAAAAAAATGAAAATGATCCCTGCCCTGTCTGTGAATAGCCTATTTCTAATTGGGCAGGTGTTGGGGTATTTGAGGTATTCTGAGAGGACTATCACCTCTGGAGTAAGGGCTCACCAAGTCCTTTTCCAGATTGCTTATTAGAATCTACCTGGCACTCAACCTTCACCGGGGGCTCTAACTGTAGCTCAGTGACCATATCTTGGTTAAACTGCCTCAACATGTGGCTAAATTAGGTTACTAAATTAAGGGTAACTGATGGGCCACAAACCCATGGGCTAATTTGGGATTGTCTGCCCCAACAAGTGAAGGTTTCCCTCTAGCAGAATGGGCAGGTGACAACAACTTGTTCCAGCAGTTACAAAGCTAAAGCAGTCATTGTAAAGAGCTTAGTCTGATATCCTGCCATTTAGGGGAAGGGTGGGGAGTAGGGGGGAAAAATTTGTAACAGAAAGCTTTGTAAGGGTTAATGTTTAGGAATTACCCATACATATGTTTTGCAAATAAAAAATAAATAAATAAATAAAATTTTAAAAAGAGCTTAGTCTGACATAAAAGATTCCAAGGTCATCCTCTTCATTCAAGGGCATTGCCAGGTGTCCCAACTTCCCTTTTGCTATGCAACTTCAATGATTCTGGAAGAGATAGTTGATTTTGTGTACCTCTAGCTCATTTAAATTTAATTCACACACACAAGTCAAGATATCCGGAGAAGTCATTGGGTCTCTTCCAAAATAAAGGACAAACAACAACAATAGGGGAGATAGCAAATGAAAAAAATTAAAAGGGGGGCAGTTAATAGATGAGATATAGGATAAATATAGGGTGATCTTAAAAGTGAAAGGCACTTAAGTAGGTAAAATGGAATTTTTGACCTTAAAGCAACCTAGGTATTCATCTCAGCCAGCCCTTTCATGTTTCAGATAAGGAAATTAAGTCCCAGAGAGACTGGGTTGCAGAATTTGAACTCAGGTCTCATTCTCATTGCACTTCACAATGTTTTTAAGTGAACTTTTTCTATGGGCAACCACACACAAAAACAACAAGCAAACAGAAAGAAAATAAAAGTGATATTTACATTAGTAAATTTACATTAGTAAATCATCCTATTTTCCTGGAATAGATCCCAAATGCCAAAGTGAATGAGAAAAAGATATTAACTCTACCAAATATCATTGATAATTTATGAACCACCTGCTGTATGCAAGGAACTACTTGCTAGAATCTGGGAACCATACAAAAAGAAAGAAATTAAATAATCTCTGTCCTCAGGAAATAACATTCTATTAGTGGAAGAGATCCTATCATTTCCTTTCTAGTTCAATGCTATTCAGCAGGAGCTGAAGAGTCCCTGCAGGGAGATACCCCATTGTGAACAAAGATTTTGACTTCCATGCCTCACTAAATTGATTACAACTCTGTATTTTAGGAAAATGGCACATGAATATCCTTATCTAGGGAATATTTTGTGCGCATGGGGGGAAAGGAAGTAGAGAGAGGGACCAATAAGTAAGGACCAGTTAGATACTTCATACTGCACTTTCAAAACACAACAAGGAAATGTCTGAGCCAGGATTGAAACCTGCCCAATTCTAAGCCCACTGATTTTATCATTACACTATCTTGGTCCAGGCTGGTACAGGATAAAAGTTAACTAAAAACCTCAGGTCTCTTGCACATTCACAGCCTAATGTTCTGTTCCCCAAATATGAGGTTCTATAAGAACAAGAGCTAGTTTTACAAATGTTTCCCCCATCTTCTTCCTGATTCCTGATATTCCTTTAAAAGAACAAAAGGAAAAAAAAAAACACAAATCTGACAGATTAAAGACGTCTCAATACACAAATGATCGATAAATATGCATAGTTCTCAAAAGAGAAAATATAAAATCTATCTGAAAAATTCTCCAGTAGCACTAACAATCAAAAAATTCACATTGAAACAGCCATCAAGTTGTATCACCTTACAAGCATCAAATTGACAAAGATAGGAAATAACAAAATTTGATATTCGAAGATCTATGGGAAGACAGGCACAATAATTCACTGCGAGTATAGTTATGGATTTGTCCAACTATTCTAGAAAACATTTTATAATTATCAAAGAAAAGTTAATAAATTGTTTAGATCCTTTGGCCCAGGTATTCCATCAATGGGATTATAACCCAATAAGGTTAGTGACAGCAGAAAAAGACCCACACGTACAAAAGTTGCCATAGCAACATTATTTCAAATGATAAAAAGTTGTACCCAACAATTGGATAATAGCTGTGAAACATGGATGTAATGGAATATTACTGCATCATGCAGAATGACCAATATGAGAAATCCAGAGAAACATGGGGAGGCTTTGTATGAATTATAAAGAGTGAAGAAATCAGAGTCAAAAGAAAAAAAATGTGCAATGGTATCAGCAATGTAAATAAAAAGCACGACAAAAATCATCTAAATTCAGATCAAATACAGGGTGTCCCAAAATTCTAATCTGAAATAGTTTAAATAGTTTGAAACTATATCAAGACTTTTGGCTCACCCTGTACAGTGAAAAATTTGAGGTATCTTACTATCAAAAATAAATCATAGTCTTCTCTCTCTATTAACAATCAGCAAACTACAAAAGAAATAAGTGATATATAAATTATCTTACTTAACTGTCCCGAGAATAGAGTTGGGGGAGGATGTTGTTTAGAAATTCGTTAAAAAGTATCTGCTCTGGCAAAAGAAAATATGACCCAAAAAACATCTTTTGTTCTTTGGTTACAGATCAAATAAACTAAGAATATCCTTCCTAGAGGCAAGGAGTTAACTTAGGTTCATACTAGTTTGTAAATGGCAGATAGCTCATCCTTTCCAGAGAGTTTATTTTGATAAGGATGTGGAAAGAGAGAGTGTTCCTGAAATTTGCATGTAAATTGAATTCTTGTAATTTGAATCATATTTGAAATACACTAGGGGAGCTCACTGTTTAAAGGAACCCTGTGGCAAAATAACCCTTCCATTAAGGCAAAGAATCTGTAGTGAGTTATCAAGCCCTGATTTATCTGGTGGCTAAGTTTGTATTTTCATATGCAATAAAATCTTGATTTCCTGGAATGCTTGGAGAATGGGCCATACTGGTTAAGTTCATTTCCCAGGGCTCTGAGGGTTAGCCACAAACTCATTTTAGCTTCCACATATCTGCTGTTGCATATATTTGTGAACTATCTCAGCCCAGGCCCTTTCCTGCCTCGAGTAAATAAAATATATAGGAAAAGATTTCATATGTCTTTAGTGGTTCTGTATCTCTCAAGGTCACCAATGTGAGGTTTCATTCACAATGTCCAGTCATGTAAATGTAAGGAGAAGGCAAGTGGTGGACTAAACCTCATCTCAAAACAGACAAGTGCTTAGAACATGTTTTCCATTGGGATGTTAACCCCTTTTTTTAATAAGAAATAATAACCCACTTTTTTAATAAGAAAGGTAAAAATAAATTTTAAAATGGAAACAGAAAGAAAATGGATTTAAAAACAACATTAAAATAGAAACTATTTAAAAAAAAAAGATAGAAGTGAATCATTCCATATAACCTCTGGTCTAAAAATGATCAGGAAAGAAATTTGCAAAACTATTTTACATTTTCCCTGAATTTTTTTCTAGTAGTTCAGATCACTTATTCTGAAATTGAAACCTAAACTAACAAATATATTTTATTGCTAAATAAGTATATAAATCCCTCCTTTTAACTTATAAGTTTATTGTTAATGCTGATGTTTTTGTTGTTTTTCCTTTTTCTCCTTAAAAACAAATATAGAAAAAAATGCTAATTAATTGAAGACTGGGGTTAGTTCTGTTCCATTCAACTGAAGCAGAAACAGTATATTTGATAGTTATACAGTTGTATAATTGAACTCCTAGGGCAGAGAGGGCTTGCTTATAAACATTCACAGTTAGTGCATAGATTCAATAATGATCATTCTTCCTTCAGGCAATCTCAGAACTGAGTTCCTTAGAGTTTATTGGGAATAACCAGCTCTGAGGTACTTATAGCATCATCTGATGTTCAAGGTTAGAAAGTCCTTAGAGATTAGAGTGTCCAACCACTCATCCTACAGATCAAAAACATGAATCCAAAGATGTTAAGCATCTGGACTAGAGTCAGTGAGTGAGCTTGAGATAGAACTGAGGGAGAACCCAGATCTCATTAGTCAGTTTCTGTTGCTCCATCCAGCCCCATGACTATTTGCAGGGTGATGGGGCTAAGTGCCACGGGGCAATGACAAACAGCAATGTCAAATGGGACCCTTGTGGAGAGGGAAGGATTCACACCTGGATAAGTGTAACTGCACAAGAGATAGAAATGAAAGGAGCAGTCGGGATAGAACTCAGCTCACCAAAGGTTTTCAGATTAATTGCGCTCTGAGTCATGGTCATCCAGGACAGAATATGGTCAGGAAGTTCAGAGCAATATTTCAAGGCCCAGGAATTTGCTCTGCATAAACAGCCATCATTATCCCTCCCAAACAAAGCCATTATTTCTCTGAAACCTAGTACTGCATTAAGCTGACAAAAATCAGTGTCTCTCTACACAATTTATGCAAGACGGTTTGCTGGAGTGCATTAGCAATGTGGTTAACTTTGCTCAGTGTATTGAAGCCATTAGCATGCACAAGATATTTATGCCCCTTTCATCTGACTGTTCCTAACCCCCAGAGCCAGATTGGATGGGTGTGAAAGGAGCTAATCATGCTTATCACCATTTTAAACTCACCTTTGTAAAGTTTTTATAATGATCAACATCCTGATAAATGAAACTTGGCTAAGCCATTTAGCCTCCCTGGGACTCAGTTTCTTCATCCATACATAAAGGAGTTTAGACTAAATGATAATCATAAAGTATCCTCCAGCATCAAAATTTCATTCTGTAACAACACTTTTATAAATAAATAGTTGGATGGATGGATGGATAGAGGAGGAAGGGAGGAATGGCAACAGATTGGAGAGATGGATAGAGAGATTGACAGATGATGGAAAGATAGATTAGATAGATAATAGATGAAAGATAGATGATAGAAAGATGGATTAATTAGGTAAATAAAAATGGATAAATAGAAAGAATAGACAAATGAAAGACAGATAATAAATGGATAGATGGATGGATAGCTAGATAGACAAACACATCATAGAAAGATAGATAGGGACTGGGAAAAAGAAAAGAATCTATATGTTCTAAAATATTTATATCAGCTATCTTTGTGGTGACAAAGAAGAGGAAATTGAGGGATGCCCATCAATTGGGGAATTATTAAACAAGTTGTGTTACATTATTGTGATGGAATATTATTTTACAGCAAGAAATGATGAGAAGTTTAGAAAAACATAGAAAGACTTGCATGAAATAATGAGAGTGAAATGAACAGAACCAAGAGAACATCATATTCAGTAAAAGCAGTATTTTTCAAAGAATAACTGTGAATGATTATGTTATTCTTATTATTATAAATACTGAATCAACTAGATTCAACTAGAAATCAACTAAAAAGGACCTATGAAAGAAGATGTTATCCACTTTTAGAGAAAGAACTGATAAATAGAAGCATTCATAGTATGATTTTATAGTTCTCTGTGTGTGTGTGTGTATGTGTGTGTGTCTGTGTGTGTGAAATAGCAACCTTCTCTAATGTGGGATGAGGAGGGAAGGAAGGAGAATAGAACTTAAAATGTAACAAAAATAAATATTTTTTTAAAAGATGGGATAGGTAATAGATAAACAGGTCATGAAGATAAATAAAATATAAATGATAGATGAGATAGATTGACAGATGGTGGAGTGATAGATTAGATAGAGAGATGAGAGAGCCAGGGACTGTGTTAAATGCTGGCAATACAAATACAAGCAAAAAGCAAAGCAAACCTCTGCCCTCAAGGAATTTACATTCTAATGAGAAAAAATAATGTATAAAAGGGGAGTGAAATAGGGGTGAGAGCAAAGAAGCCCAGAAGAAATCTGGGTGACTTGGGGTGAGTAGGGTTTGGAATAAGAATAACTGGAATGGATGCTTCTTCAAATGGAGATCTGGGATAGAGTTAGCCATCAAAGGAGGTTTACCAAAATCAAATCCAAGGCTGAAATCTAGAAAGAGACTAGAGAGTTCCTTACCAGAAATTTGAAGGTTTTATTTTATTTATTTATTTGACTACTCTGAATCCATCTAAGGCTCAGTTCTACAACTTACTATGAGTTGTATAATTATAGTACAGCAAGATGAACAGAAAAAATGTCTCCTGAACTCAGTCTATCTGTCCTTGTAGGCCCCTTTTAATGTGTTGCTTTTCTCCATTGGAATGAATCATTTCTTCAAAGACAGGGATAGGATTATGGAGATCTGAGAAAAGAGGGATAGAAACATGTCAAGGTCCAAGTTTTAAAAGCTTATTGGAGTCGTCTGTGATCCACAGTGGAACATCAGATGGATCTGAAAGGTCCAACCACCAGTTCCTCATCAGTCACCTTCACACCTTCTTTTGCTCCCCATTCAACACCAAAGCTACTCTCGCAACTGAGCCAAGTTCATTGAACTTTGGGGAGAGTATGATCATTCATTCACAACCACTGGTACAGTACTCATGGACATGTTCTCCCACACTAAGCACAGGGACAGAGTTGCCAGAGGCATAAGATATTAGTATCCATAGAATAGGAGTTCTTAACCACAGGTGTATTGCCTTGTGGGTTTTATTTTAATTTTTGATGCCATGTTTCACTATAATTGATTTACTTTGTAATCCTATGTATTTTTTTATTTTATGCATTAAAATTATTACATTATTTTTTACATTTTTACATTATTACATTATTACATAAATTAAACTAAATAAAATTTTTAAAATGGAAACAAAAACATTATTCTGAGAAGGAGTCCATAGGCTAAATCAGACTGCCAAAGGGATCTGTGACATAAAAAAGATAAAGAATCTCTATAGGCTTTTTTTTTTTTTTTTGGTCTAGTCATGGATTTTGGCTGATATTTATCTAGGCTCCTTCACTTCATATTTGAAGGTGATGCTAGAATGTTTAAAGCCATGGCTGAAAAAAAAAAAAAATGGCTGCTTCACACACCCTGGAGGCAAATGTTGTCCATCTTCTTTCACCAAATCACAGAATTTCTGGGTTGAAAGTGACCTTGAAAATCGTGTGACTTACATGGCCCTGATTTAACAAGGAATCCCTTTTAAACATACTTTACAATCTTTACTGTGAAGAGTAACCCATTATTATTTGTCAAGGCAGCCACCCACTTATGAGGAGCTCTAATTATTAGGAAGTTTTTCCTTACCTCAAACTTAGATCTGTGTCTCTACTGACTTCCACCATAGTTGTGTCCCTAATTCTACTCTGTAGAATCAAACAGAATAAGACTTTTATAATTTGTCTGTCAAGTCATTTAACCTCTCTAAATCTCAAATTCCTCATCCACAAAATTAGAAGTTTGGACTAAATAATCTCAAATGTATCATCCATATTGGACATCTGGGTGGTACAGTGAATAGACAGAAAGGACCTGGAAGCAGAAAGACACATCTTCCTGAGTTCAAATGTGACCTCACACAGTTATGAGCTATGTGACCTTGGAAAAGTCACTTAACTCTATTTATCTTATCTGTAAATTGAGCGGGAGAAGGAAATGGAAAACCACTCCAATTATCTTTCCCAGAAAACCCTAAATGAGATCACAACGAATAATCACCACTGAACAATAATCTTTCACAAAATAGTCCTTAGGAGTCATGAACCCCTGCTCTAATACTGTAATTCTAGCTATATATGGCTAAGAAGGAATCAATCTTAGTACTTCCAGTCTACTCTGTAAGACTATAAATTGTAGCTTATTATTGATATGCATTGAGAGAGCTTCTGTACCATGACAGATGAAAAACCTCAAAACAAATAAAAGCTGCTTATGGCCTTGCCCTTCTTTCAGAAGGTTAGTCTAGAGCTTTGGCCTAATTCTGGAAATCAATAATCTTGGCCAAATATTCTTTTGTGAACTCTTTTGGGTTCTAGTCATCGGACCATAGCAATCTCTAAAAACCCATGTAAACAATTTTGAAATAGTATACAGTCTATTTAATATTTCCCAAATAATAAATGCAATTTAAAAACATAAGAGCTATTTGAGTGAAAACTCAGGACAGGCTTGATTCCAACCCCTGCCTGCAGTATTAGAACTAGGCCAAGATGCCTTTCTCCAGCCCAAGGCCATACAATGCCATGTGGCAGCTGAAGACTAAGCTGAGAATTCCAGGAATGTACTACCCTTCATTTTGGAAAGGAAGAACTAACTCCCAGAGACTTCAAAAACATAACTTTCACAGACTGAAGAAGGCAGAAACTGTTTTGGAGAAAGCTTAAGAGATTGTCTAAAAGAAAACATTTATTTCCTGCCAAAGCATTTGTTTATCATTATATAGCCAAAGACTTCAGAAATTATTTATTTATAAAAAGTGGAGACAGGGAAGAACAGAACAATTTCACTGCTTCTGTTCCTCTTTCCCCTCTCTTCCTCCATTCCATTAATAACAAGATAACAGCAACAAAAAATCAGGTTTCTGGTTACGTCCATAAAAAATAGGTGAACCTCATTAGTATTTGTATACTAGTTTCAAATATAGCTTCATATTTTGTCTGTCATCATTTTCACAGGAATAAATAAATCTTGTTTTTTAACTAACAAAATTGTGCTCATTTTAGTTAACTATAATGTCTGATGATTTCTTACTGTATTTTGTCTTTTGAATATCTTTCCAAGAGTGACCAGCCAGAATTCTTGGATTCCCCCTTGCCTTGCCAATTGCCTATCTTTTCCACTGTGGAGATATTTTGATGGACTTACCTGCAATTGGTGCTAAAAGCACCTACTTTTCTGAAAAATTTTTTTAAAAAATGGATCTAGCATGATTTATTTTATATTTCAAAAGTTTGAGGAATTTAAGATGATAATTGACAATTTCTTGGCAATTTTCTGTTTGTAGTGTACCAAAAACTTTTTTGGTTACTTTAAAAACAATGTTTTCAGGGAGCTCTTTCAATTTCATTGAGCTATTGTTCAAAATATCCATCTTATATAACTTCTCAAAATATAGTCTAGAGAAAGGCAACTTCCTGTAAAACAGAAGGTCAAACATGTATCCTGCAGGCTACCCACAAGATTCTTAAGGGTCACAGAGGCAGATTAAAAATGTAAATGGCAAGTATTCAACAAAATAAATAAAAATACAATAGAAAACAGATAATATAAATATGTGGTTTTCTAATTCAATATCCGGACCTGGGAACCTTATGTAAGTTTAACCTCCCCATCTCCCATCTGAGCTTGTCACCACTGATAAAGTGGAGAGTGAGCCCAATCCATAATACATATTGGGGATAGATCTATTGGTATCTGACAAAGAAACTACATTTACTAATATGGATCAGCATGATTTCTGAAACTTTATAGTCTTGGAAGCAAGAACACTAAGAGGCTAAATTGACTTGAGCTGGATCACATAGATTTTATGTGTTGTAATGAGGATTTGAATCCTACTTTTCCTGTCTTCAAAGCTGACTCACTATCCCCCAGGGGGCAAAGTAGGAGTGAAGGATTCAAAAAATCCCTGAAAGTGGATATTGACTTAGAAAATCACATATTAATCACATATTATCTATGTTCTACTGTATTTTCATTTGTTTTGTTAAATATTTCTCAATAAAATTTTAATCTGCTTTTATGGCACTTGGGAATCTTGTAGATAGCCCATAAAACATGTACTACATTGCCTCTCTCTAGACTCTTTTCTTTTTTTTTTTGAATTGTTATTCTTTCTGTTTTTAAGAATATTTTTATTCAAAACTAGATACAAAATAAGAAAAAAGAAAAGTAGGAAAGGAAAATAAAAACAAAACAAAGCAAAGTTGTTGAGGTTAGGAAGGGCACCCCAAAAGTTTGGGGTCATAAACCTTTGTCATTAGGTATCTCAAAAAAATTTGCAGGCTTGAACTTATTTCCTGGTCAAGAGGCAAAGTTTATTTATAATTGTAAAGCCATTACAAGTGGGCTAAATTCCAAAAGAAATTAACAAAAAAAAAGTCCTAAGAGATAAGAGATCCCTTTGTCCAGCTTTCTATTGTTGACATGCTAATTCTATGACCCAGAGGAATGGTCTCCAGAATTTTGTTATCACTGACCAACAGATTATCTATCTGACAGTCAGCAATGAACTGAGGATTGATCTATTCACTACTTCCTCAGGAGTTTGATCTGTGGGACTATCTTGAGGCCAGAAGCTATCTGGCTGAGGAGTAGTCTATTTACAATCAGACAGATTGAGCATGGAAGTTTCCTGAGGCAGACTCCAAAGCCAGAAGATTTAGGATTATTGATTTAACAGAAGCCCCCCTAAAATCAGGGAACCACAAAATCATATTATATCAGTGTGCCCAGCAGAACATCAGGAAGGATTCAAAATATATAATAATAAATTTCCTTTTCAAGAAAGCATATATATAATAATAGTAGAGATGATATATTCATGACTGTCCATCTTTTCTTTGCTTCCTTGTAGCTTATTCTTTTGGCTCTCCTGTGCAATTTTTATTTTATTCCTTTTTTCCCCTTCCATTGGGACCACCTCCCCTAAGCAGCTACAGTTAAGCAAAAATATATTTATATATGCATGTAGACTTTATTTTTCAAGGATAGTTTCCTTATATGAAAGACTGCATATACTCCATTTTTTTAATTTTAGCCTAGATGATTCTTAGAAATCTATTTTTCAGTTAAAAAAGCCTCATTCTATTTAGAGCCATCAACTTAAAAAAAAAAAATGTCATTAATCCAAGTTTAATGTGTAACAGCAGAGAGAACTTTTCAGAGCTTAACTAGTATTCACTTACTGAATTTTTCTTTCCTAGAATTAGTTCTTTTCTTGGTGATAGTGGGGGTGAGTGAGGGAGGAGGACAGTGTTTTTTAATATACATTCTTTTCTGTCTCTACTCCCATTCACAAACAAAACAGTATTTAGCACACTCCTTTTGGAATCCTACCAAATGATCCTATAGATATGCTAAAAATACTTCTCATACTTAATGTTTCTCATAAAGCATTTTCATATATTTAGTATATTTTAGCACCCTTTGCAAAAGATTCCTTTTAACTTTTAGGCTAAGAGTTCAACTTGATTTTTAAAGATTAAAATGATAAAGAAGTTTATTTAGCTCTGCTCTAGTTCTTAAACTTGGGTCTGAGAACAGAACGCTTTTCAATATCTAGTAACAACACTACCTACCATCTGGGGTTGTTGTGATGATAGAATGAGATAGTGTTTGAAAATCCCTCAGGAAGGGAGCTTTCATATTGTAGGTGTTACATAAATGTTAATTTATTATTGTTATTTATTATTATTTGATCTTTTTATCCTTTCCAAATTACAGGAACTAAAAGCAGCATATGACTAGAATTAATTAGTAATTTAACACAAGTTGGCAGCCCAAAGCTTATCTTCATCATCTATTTTACAATCAAAAAAATAATCTATGTTTCCTCAACTATAGGAGTAAAGTTAACCTCAGATTTAAAAGTTAGTGCTCTCTCTTCCTCCCTCTCTATCCCCCTCACTTCTTGTCTGTCTCTGTTTCTTCCTCACCTTCTCTTTCTCTCCCTCTCTCCCCCCCCCCCCCCCCCCTCTCTGTCTCTCTGTCTCTGTCTCTCACTGTCTCTCTGTCTCTGTCTCTCTGCCTCTTTGTCTCTCTCTGTCTCTCTCTGTCTGTCTCTGTCTCTCTCTCTCTCTCTTTTCCTCCTTCCTTCTCTCTCCCACCCTCTCTTATTCTCTGTCTGTCTTTTTCTGGTTTTCTCCATCTCTCTGTGTCTCTGTCTCTATCTCTTTGTCTCTCTCTCTTTCAATATATAGATACATATGTGAGAGAGAGATGAATGCAGATCTTCCTTACCCTAGACAAAATTCGCTCTCTTTTGTAATATACTATCTTTTCTAATATATGTGATGTGCGTATATAAGAAGGAAAAAGGTACATTGGATAGACAACTGACCTCAGAACAAGAAAAATCTTGATTCAAGAACTGTCTCTCATACAACCTGGCTACATGATCATGAACAAGTCTTTATATATATATATATATATAATTAAAGCTTTTTATTTGCCAAACATATGCATGGGGGGCAGCTAGGTGGCTCAGTGCATAGAGCACCAGCCCTGAAGTCAGGAGGACCTGAGTTCAAATCTAGTCTCAGATACTTAATACTTCCTGGCTGTGTGACCCTGGACAATTGGGGCTAATTGCCTTATCAAAATATATATATATATATATATATATATATATATATATACATATATATATGCACATGGGTAATTTTTCAACATTGACCCTTGCAAAACTTTCTGTTCCAAGTTTTTCCCTCCTTCCCCCCACCCCCTCCCCTAGAGGGCAAGTAGTCCGATACATGTTAACTATGTTAAAATATATGACAAATTGAATATGTGTATACATATTTATAGAATTATATTGCTGCACAAGAAAAATCTGATTTACAAGGGGAAAAAACCTGAAAAGGAAAACAAAATGCAAGCAAACATCAACAGAAAACATGAAAATGTTATGTTGTGGTCCACACTCAGATCCCACAAGCTTCTCTCTGGGAGTAGATGGCTTTCTTCATCACTCAACAACTGGAACTGGTTTGAAATCTCATTGTTGAAGAGAACAATGTCCTTCAGAATTGATCATCATATAGTATTGTTGTTGCCGTGTATAATGATCTCCTGGTTCTGCTCACTTCACTTAGCATCACTTAGAGAGAGAGAG